>JAQFXM010005408.1:0-15039 GCA_034693345.1 Entomobrya multifasciata | reverse complement strand
TTTCGGGGGCGCGATGAGGGGGAGGTTGAGGAACAGCAACAATGTAGCTTCCATCCTCTGCTCTGCCAACATACCTCCCTCCTGCTTCCCGTTCCAATTCTGCAACGTGTTGCAGCGTGGGGACGGAAGTGTATGTACCAGGAACAAAAGAGGGGTCATGTTGTGGTGGTGGTGGAGGTCCTTGTCCTCTTGGGGGAGGACCTTGTTCTTGACTGTCTCCTCCACCAAGATTTGCCAAATGGTGCAAAATTTCTTGGAGGTCAACGGGACTTATTTTGTCAAGGCCAACAATCGAAGGTCGGTTACCACCAGAATGTGATGGTGGTCTAGGTGGAGGTACGAACTGGTCATAGTCATGGGGGTCTTCGTTTTCTTCGTCAAGGTCTATGTCTTGTTCATGGTCTGGACGCAAATTAGGATCGTTTTCATGTGTCAAGTTTGTAATGTGTGTGTCTTGTGGGTGATGATGTGAGTGTGGCCTTGTGTTAATGTGTGTCGGAGTCGTATTATCGTTTGTAGTTTGTCTGTTTATATTATTTTGAGGCAGCAAACCTTCTACGGGTTTAATTCCATCTACAATTATCAAAGGACAATTGAACACATAACAGAGAATGATTTACTTGAACGATAGACAATAGACAACGAACGACAAATAGATCCAGATCCCGATGTTAGTCATGCACCATGCATTGCATTGTGGTAGTTGTTTTTTACCCAAGCTTACGATTAGTAATTTTATTTAAGCAACATCGATTTCATAATTTGTGAGTGCAAATTTTTGTGTAAAAAATTTAAGCAGTCTGAACGAATAATTGCCCGAAAATAAAACTAGCAGAAAAGTCCTAAGCCCAAATTACAGATATGCATGCATGCAATTATGTTTTTATTTCCCTTTTGTAAATTCGTAGATTGGTTTTCATCATAAACTCACTCTCATGTTTGAATGTACATGGTTCTAGCTTACCTGCTGTATGATTTAAACAAGCCCATTGATAACAACACTCATTTTCAAGCATCGGAATTTGTCTGGCCATCTCTGGAGGACATGCCAATGCGGCCGGTGGTCTATCAGAGAGAGGTGGGCAGTTGTTGCCGGGATGACAAGTTATATTTCCGTAAAGACATTGACAAGTCTTGTCACATCCTGTCAATTTATGGGGAAGTTCCTCAAAATTTGGTAAAATGTAGCCATCGTCCAATTTACAATGGGCATGTTGAACGCAAACCATGTCAGGACAGCAGAAAGGAGCTTCTTTCTTGAAGTCCTTCAAGTCAGGCTCCCATCTTACACAGGATTCATCAATGAGCTCGCGGCCATCTCTGGGACAATCAATTTCCACGCAAGTCACGTTTCCTCTGCCATCGCAAACGCAATACGCGTCACAATGATCATAAAATTCTTGTCCGGGTTGGTAGGTCTTGCCTTTATGGTCACATGGTACACCTCCAGCTTCAAGAGATGCAGAAATATCGCCCATACCTTCATCTTCCTCTTCACTAACGCCAAGCATCATGTGCTCGTGTTCCATACTACCACTTCCCCCAGTCATGTGACTGTGGCCTTCCATACTACTTCCGGTATCCTCGACACTGCCACTGATATGACCAGCGTGGGGTCCACTATGCATTTTTGTTATGCCTGAGGCAACATTACTTTCAAACTTCTTGATCAATACTTTAAAATAGTATTGTTGACCGGGGGAAAGACCAGTTACTACAGTGTGGAGTTCTTCTGAACCTTCCGTGAACAAGTCTTTGATACGGAATTCCTGATCTCTCCAAGTGGTGAGATCATGGCTAAATCTAACTATCATAGTTTCAAGAAGCAAGGTAGCCAGCTCATTTTCAGGCACACTAACAGTGATCATCATAGCTGTGCTGTTGAGGGGTACAACCATAGTTATTTTAATATCTAATTCATGTTGTTCCAGTTCCAGTGAAGATGCAGTTGGTGGCACTTCGGAAGAAGACGAGGCTTGATGCGGGGAACCTCCCTCACCAAACATGGCTTCTTCTGAGCTTGTCATTGACCTTTGGACACCAGTTGCAGGAGGCACACTAGATGGGAGTTCAGTGGAAGAATCCAAGAATGATGTCTTTTTCGCTGCTTCGGCCTTCATCACTTCATCGTATAAAGTTTGATTTCCACAAATTGTCACCTTGCAGCATTTGTCTACAGGATCTTCCAAAGTAACGCAGTGATCTTCACCACTGTGTGGACCGGAGGGTGGACACCTGCAACATAAAATTATGCTATTTAGTTAACCTTGCTTTTGGCCCTTTTTATCTTCCGTAAAGGAATGACATTGTAATTGCTACTGTTGACTGTTGAGTATTCTTGCAAGCATATCTGTCATTGTTGCCTTTACACTAAATGATCGTTGGCTATACAATGTCGGATCAATGTCAGGATTATTCCAACTGATGCAATTTAATCGCATATATGCATACGAAATGAAGAAATAAGGAAATCTTGAATCGTATTACGGTATAAAATTAAAAATGGGTATGACATGACACTTATTTTTTCCATACAATTTAAGTGTAAGCTGATAAATTCTGTGTAAAGCATCTATACTCTTGGTCAGTTGTCTCAGAATTTTCAAACGTCAGCTTGATTTCAATTCAAAAAAAATATTCAATTCAATGGTTGTTTTAATTTACGGCAGTGACTTTCCATTTCTGTATGTAGCCTACAAGGAAACACATCAAGATTTATGACACCAATATTTAAATTTCTTGTGTCGCAATTTCCTCCTCAAGTCTTGGAAAAATTATGTAGACCAAGATCAACCAAGCTTTATTTTGTCTTTCAACTCGCTACAACTTTAAAGCAATATACCCAAAGCCAGTCAAACAAAATGTTGACGGGCAGCTTATTGAAATTGTTACATTTTAATAGTTCATGATATCTTGCATGTAAATCACTACCAACGTACAGAGTGGAATTTTTATGCGTCATATAATTTTGATTTTAAGATGCAGTGTTCTTGACACTACAAAGTAATAACGATTGTTTTCCATGTACCTTGGCTGGCAAGTGACGTCTCCGTTACTAAAACACATGCACTGGGATTCACAACCATCATAAAATTTCTCGTCACGAGCATAAGTCTTGTTTTTATACACGCATCCGTCATCCAGCGTTGTAGAGTCATCTTTTCTTGTACCGGATTCTAAAGGCTTGCCATGACAGACAAGCATTTCGCAACAATTGTCTGAAGGATCTTTCTGGATTTCACACCCCATTGGAATCTCGTTTTCATCATCGCGCCGATAATTGCATCTCGGCTGGAAGTAAATGGTTAAAACATAAATATTTTACATTTTTGTTGAATATTTTCTCGTAAAAAATATGTTCCGCATGCATTTATTGCATTTGGCTCACATTATTATAATATGAAATGTTTTCTATCAAAGATAAATTCTTACCAAACATGTGAATTCTCCAGAATTTTCACATCTACACTTGTAATTACATCCATCAAAATGCTCATCCCCAAACTCAAAAGTCTGGTTATTCAGAGTGCACCCTTCGGGTTTACTCGTAGCGGCCGGTCCATCAACAGAAGGTACAACTACAGACGGAGGACTAGATCCTTCGACCGGTGTGGATGGTGTAGAGCCTGAAGGGCCAAAAGAAGAATAAAATAAGTAAATATTTTCAAGTTGAGAAACATATCTTTATCCTTCCATTCATCAAACCGAACCGAAACATTAACAGAAAAAAATTTAATGTATGCCATGCAATGCGTGTTACATTTTTTAATTCAAGTAGAATTTTATTATACGGGATTAGTTTCAATTCTTACTTTCTTGACACCCAAGCGTTTCATCATACGGATCACCAACAAAACCCTCATTACACAAGCAAAGGGTCTGGTTAGTTTGATTGTCATCATCTCTAAGCATGCTGGATGGCCCCAGGCAGCGAGCATTTTTTCCACATTTCACAGAATCACAAGGCTCTGGATGGATGGGAATTAGTTCTGCAATGTTTGTAAAAAGCGATGGTGGTGGTAGGATTATTTCCTTGTTAAGATTTTTATTATTCATTTTAATTTAACTGGTAAACTAATTAAAAGTCAACGAGAACTGAAGAACAATCCGGGCAAAAAAATGACCAGCTAATTAAGTATTATTTCTTCTTTAAAAAAATACTGTGCTACTAGATTGCTCTTCATCTTCAAACTACTCTGATTCAAAGATTAGATTATGTTACGCAAGCTTTTTTCTTAAAACAAACCAGCGTTTCTTTTGGTAGACTTCATTTTTAATGATATTGTCCTTGCCAATTAGAATTAATCAGGGCAATTATGGTCAAACAATACAAGCTTGAGATATGAATTTAACAAAAACTTGTCATAAAGCATTTCATTCCTGTCATGATCCTTGTTGCTGTACATAATATTTAAGCCGATCGTTTTTGTGATTTATCTGAAAAATGTTTCATTTAACAAGCAGAGTTTACTTAACTTTACTCAACATTTTTGTTTTTAACGCTAATCGCCAAACGAGTGATTAAAAATTAAAATACAAGCAGATTACGATACAGTATACTGCATTTAAAATGCACCACATAAACCAAAAAGAGTCGCTCAAAATTCAAGGCCAAGTTAATCACGCACGAGCAATATCGTTTTTTTTTTGCAAATTATCATGCTACTAATTTCATTGTTAAAGATTTCAAGTAAAAGAGGCTTGTGAATGCATCTATTTTTTACCTCTTGGTTCAGCAATAATGGGACTTCCTCCTCTAGCACAAGCAATAATCACACAGCACTCATCGACTGCCTCCTCAGTGCACATCTCGTCATGCGCCAAGGCACCTTTCTTAAAAGTAGGGATAAGACAGCGCTCACTACACTTCACCTTGCCTCCTTCCATACATGTGCATTTCTCATCACATCCATTTAAGATCTCGTGACCCACTTCGTATGATGAGCCATTATACATGCAGCCTTTCACTGGGGATTGTGCTGTTGAAGAAACTGGTGCAATGACATCCTCGTCGTGATGTCCATGATGGAGATCAAACTCACTACTGCCACTTTCAGTTTCAGCAGATGAGGTGGCTTTGTCGTGTTCATCGCTTGTGATAGGAATTGTCGTGGGGTTTGATTCGACTGAAGCAGATGCGGATTCAGTGGAATCAGCAATCATTCCTGTTGGAGTGACCTCGTCAATATTCATAGACCTACCGGTTGCAGTACCCACGCCACCTCGACTACTAGAAGAAGTAGGAGTAGATGTTCCCATTTCTAAACATGAAAAATCATCATTTTAATAATTATACTTGGCTAAATTCATAAACTATTGGGAAATTACTAAATATTACACTTTCAACGAAATAATTTTTACTCTTACCATTTGTGATGAACTGCACCGCTGGAGCATCCTTGCCATTTGCAGAATATTTCAAAGTGTACGATGTGTTAGGAATTAAATCAGACAAAGTAATTTGAGGCAGTCCTTGAGGTATCTTGTGATCTTTCCATACTTGCATGTTAGAGGGATCTTTGTTATGCTCAGTGGTTAGGGCAATCGAGAGAATCGCTTCAGCATCACTTTTTGGCAATTCAATCACTGCGGAGTGATCCGTTCTTTGAAGAATCATGACTTGCTCAGAAGCCGTTGTGGATGACTTGTCGTCATCCCCATTATAAATAGGAAGCACACTTTTCCCATCTTCTTGGCTGCCAGAAGATGATGAATCATCTCCCATTAACTTGTTATTAGTTGAGTCTGTAATTTTGAACTCTCTGCCACCTTTTGAAACCTCGTCAGTATTGTGGTCGGGTTTATTTTTTGCGTTGTCATTTTCATCGCTGCTCTGCGTTTGTAGTTCAACATCATCATGAGGAACGGTAACATTTGCGCATTTCTCTGGCACGCAACAACCGTCATAATCATTACCGTGACCAATAAGTAATTTACAGGCTCGTGTCATTTCACCCCCAAGTGTGGAAAGAGGGATGGTTCCTGATCGACAATCTACTTTGCCTTCCACCGTCTTGCAGTTTAAGGAACCGGATGTTTCACATTCACACACTTTCCCGCATGTGTCTTTATAAAATTTGGACCCGACTTTGTGTGTCAGACCATCCATTTCGCAATGGGTTACTGAAAGTAAAACGATTTAAAAAATGGTAATACACCTATTGTGAAATTGAGTCATTAAACTTTAATGTGTTTAAGTACACTTGATTCTTGACATACGTCTTTCTATTTTTGGAAGCCATTGTTTAATTAGCAGTTAAACTAGTGATTCGTAGATGTAGATGTATTAATATACATTACGTTTTATGCTTCATCGTAGTTGATGCTGAAGGTGAGGTAATTACTGTTGTGTATAAAATTCATAAAAATGGATGAGGGTTCATGGCTCATTGATGTTTTTAATGTTTTGACATGAGATCGACGGGTTATTAAAAACTTAAGAAATTGATTTATTATTTGAGCGAGAGGGATCTGCAGCTGGCGAGCTAATATCTAGTGTGAGTGCGGATTACATCAGACGCACGACAGACTCTTGCTTAACATTTTATGAATTTCTATTTTTATTTTTAAGAAGTATAAATGAGTTGTAAAAAAGTTTTTATTAGCATTCAAAGAGCATTGAACAAAGCCACAAAAATAGTTTTATGATGTGCATCAACGAGTTCTCAATTTTATCCAAGCATCAATTTTCTTTTGAAATCTTGATTCGAGTTAAAAATTGAAATTTACACAAACGTGATAATAATCGTGTCAGTTTAGCTTTTAACTGTCATTCAATGTGCTTAATTGTGTTGTCGAATTGGGCACGATTTTAGTCAGAACAGACATACGAACGTAGTGCAACCAGTTTCACTTTCAGCCTATTCTAAATTTTTAATAACAATAATGCAATGAAATTGGTATGTAATGTGTACTATTTTGACATTCAAGCAGAAACTGTATGCTTAAAAAATCAAGGACCTCCTACGATGATGAGCTGGTTGTTACATAACATGATAATATGTGCAGTGATATCAATATGATGGTTCGTCATTGTCATTATCCATTATATGTATTTAATAATGAAATGTACTGCTTTTTATTTGAAAATCAGCTTGGCACGCTAGTTATAAAAGTGCACAGACAAAAGATTTATAACCCGATAATGAGCCATTCAAAATTTAGGTTGTCTTTCATGGTCAGTCAAACTCACTCCTCCGAATATTCATTTCAGTCATCCTTAATGTAACTTTCAGGTCTACAAGGCATGAAATCTGTTATTAATCATGTTGGAATTTGATTGTACTTAAAATAATACAATCATGAAATGCTTGATATATGGTTGATATTACTACCTTCAAATCATATCGTCTTCTTAAAATTTCATTAACAAACAAACTGTATTTTTACTGAAAATCTAAACATCTAAATTGAATTGATTGTGGTTATTTGCATGTAATTTTAATTGTAATCATCATAATAGCTGCTCATGCTGGTAATATGTATTGTAAACTTAAGGTGTATGACAGGATTATACTATAAAGATAAAGACTAGACAGTAGTGCCAACAATAGACAGAATTAAACATTTTGTTTGATGGCAAAAAAAATATGTACCTTTTTCTGCTTCAGTTGGTGCGCATTGTTTTTCTGAATTAACAGATTGTCCAGGAGGACAGGAACAAATGGGGCGATGGTTCCTTACGATGCACATGCCATTTTTTAGATCCATTTCCCGGCATACGTCTGGCAGCACCTTGCAAGGATCTGCACATGCTCCTCCCACACACATGAGGTCATTTGAGCAACTAGTGTCATCGCTGCATGGAGTTTTTGCTAAAAATAAATAAATAAACATAAAGTTTAAAATTAAAATTGTTCAACTCATGCTTCGTTTTTATGCTGTAAGTCAAATGACAATGATATGCTGCTGTTCATACTTATTACATCATGTCAACTACATTAAAAAGGTAATCTTTGTTTTAACGTACATAACATTAACAGAACGAAAATTTAAAATAAACAAAATAAAAATGAAAGTTTTGTCTCATATTTCCCCAAATCACATCATTTTTTGCCTTCCACCCAAAATACTTTCTTCTATTGAAACCAATATGCAATACATAGATGTTTTACATTGGTAACAGGACAATAGCTTTACTTTTCGTTAAAATTATCCCAACTATCGAATAACCAGAATAAGTTAAATTTGCATCTCATTATTACGATAGAAAAAATGTCGTGAATATCTTTTTTGGTTAGCTTTGTACGAATAAGTCATGTGTGAAGTAAACTTTTCAAGAGACAAGTTACAGCCTCTCGGCATAACTCTTTATTGTAAAATGGATGATTGAAGGAAGGAAGTTTGGGAGCAAACTGGCCAAAAAGAATTGATTGCCAAACAAAACTAGCAGCAATCATTTATCAACCTTTTCAAACCTTTCAGGTATAAAATGTTGCTTGTTAATATTTAAATGCTTCCACTAGCGAATATGCCCAACAACAAGCTTTTTGTAATTCTTTTGAACAATTAGGGAGAAAACCTGCCGTAAGCACACTGAAAGTTTGATTTTTTAAATTAGAAACATGTATAATGAATGATGAACAGTACAGGTCTTTCTTACCACGGAAAAAATGTGTTTCAAAATGACCTAGTGTATAAAACATTCAAAATGATTCAAACGCGTAATATTTCCAATATCAAACATACTACACAAGTAGGTACATAGAAGATGATACAGTGTCATATCAAGAACATTTTAAAATGGTTTTAAAACAGTAGTAAAAATGTAGCAGCACAGTTTTAGGAATTATAAATATGAGTCATATAGGTAGAGTCATAGCGTTCCCCACTTACAAGTAGGCACTTCAATTTGAACCCTAAAAATTTCATGAATATTATATTTTTGGATCCTATGATGTTGATAGACTGACGCATGTACAAGCTCACCAATCAAATAGATTTAAAACGATTTTCAGCCATGTATTAATAATGGAGAGGAGATGAATTTGACTCAAGTTTAAAAATCTCCAAAAAATGTTTCAAATATCTTCGTCGTGACCAGTGATTTTTCACAAAAGCTCACGCACTTCTTGTTTATTCTGCTGTTACCCAATATATATTTCTACCCAAATCTTTTGGGTAGCTTCTACTTAATCTGCTTGCATTGTTGTTCCTTCATTCTCTACGGTTTTTGGTTTTTATCGCATTATCTGCTCATCATATCATTATAAGCAAAGCGTCTTTTTTGGCGTAAACCAGGTTTTTCATCGGTTTATAGCTGTTTTTGTTTCTCGTCATGTAAGGATGGATAACATAATTTACCACTTTGATAGTGTAGAGTAGAGCAAGTGAACAACACACCAAAAACATGAAGACAACCTCAAGGCCAATATTTATGTTCGTCGACATATACCACACACCTTACTCGATGTGAACAATGAACAATCTAGGAATGTTCAACTAGTTGTTCGGCTTCAGGAAATGAATTATACAATTTTAACTTGTAAATCAAAACGATATCATCAGACAGATAAGTTTGGTATAAATTTCGAAGTTAGGTATGTCCTGGGTTTCATAATAATGATATTTCAAAAAAATTAAAACCTCAAAATCTGAAGTGTGGTAAAATCATGCGGCATGTATAGGTGATCCGGCGATGCGGCAGTTAAATCATTATAAATTACGCGGAAGACTTTAATAACGAACACGGATCGATAAGAAATGTGAATTTGTGATTACCTCATTTTAAAATGTGGTTTACTTTTTAATCAAACAACAGAAAAAATATGGATTCTAATAAATATCCGCTCCTAATAATTCTCGGCAAGAACTATTTATACTTTTTGTCTCTAATGATCATGTAGTATCTAATATACACGGCAAACTTTTTATCGCCGCTAACGGAAGGATGGGGTTTAAAAGCGGTTGTGTCATTCAGTAGCAAAATTGTTATTGTTGCTGATTTGATAAACATTTTAATGCTAATAGTTCCTCCTGACATACAAACAAATAGCACTGGATGCCAAAGCCAAAGTTTTGATGAGCTTTCAAAATTAGATTGGTAGACTGATTAAAAGTGTAGATTTTAAAATGAAACTGCACTTAAGTTTAGTAACACTTAAAACACCATTTATGTACTTTACTTGTTGCACCCCTGTCTGTTTTCTTTTTCTTAAATGTGCCATGAAGTAAAAATACACTTACCAAATTAATTTCGGCTTATCTAGCTGAGGTTGGCTTTGGTCTAATGTGTTCTATGCAATTCATTTTATCTGAAGCAGCATTAGCATTATACCCACACTTTACATAATAAAATCTTTATTTTTGCCCAAATCCCGATAGCTTTTAACCAAAGTAATCCGGCTTATTTTTTTTAGATAATGCAGCTAATTTTTAGCGGCTCAAACAACGACTAATGTTTCGTTGCTTGCTAAAATAGATCTTTTGTATTTATCCTTATGAATATTTTTCCTATATTCATTCATATTTTTATGTTTAATTTTTGAAAATTGAACTTGTCATCTAAAGGAGCCACCCTATTCAAATTATAATGTCATAAGCATCATTATACAGCCCACCCATTTAATTTCAATTGGAGTTCTACTAGTTGTTCCGCGCTATTATTGTGTGGGCAGTTGGTTAGCTCAAACATTTTGAGCTGTTTAAAATGGTTACTTTTATGGGTTTACGATGATGAGCCAAAAATGAAAAATAATAGTATTCATACTTTTATAGTTTACACTTTAGATATCATGTACCATATAACTTTTCATACTTCTTTTGCCAGCCGACCGAGTATACTATGAATTTAAAAATGAAGTAAACTAAAGAGATCTACGACTGTAAAATCCAAGGAAGAATCACACAGTTTTCTTCTTTTTTTAAAAGAAAAAAGTGAGACACGGACACACTCTAATTTGTAGGGAACAAAGTTGAAAATTAAAACAAAGGACCGTTCCACACCTTTGCCCTTATATGAAACTATGCACATTTAATTTATACATGTAGGTTGCTTGAAGCTATATGAACAGTGTGTTTGACGTGTGGTGGTAACTCTTGTTATGCTTCTATGATTAACCAAAGAAATTAATTCTTATATATTCTTTTTTGCATTTCACGGTTTTTTGTTAACTTGTCACTGTCATAGTTTAAGGGAAAAGGAACGAAAATACTTTATGCAGGCTAAAACTTATTTGCCATTACAATTTAGTGTGTGGGATGCATTTTTTTTACTGAATGCATATGCAAACTTGCAGAATATATAATATATTTTGCATAGGATACACCTTTTAATGACCAAAACAATGGAAAAGGAGAAACGTCTTCGTAAAAGCTAATTATACAAACAATCGAAAGGAGACTAATTAGCAAACTGGAGTCAGTAGAGCATGTCATCGTTTATTTTCAAAGCTTATATAGTGATAATTTTATATGGTGAAAAACTATTTGTTAGTTAGCACATTTCATTTCAGACTCAGACTTCATTTAAACTTCAACATTATCATTTCTATTCATTATACTGTTGGCACATGAAAGCACAACGCTTTCAATTTGTTACATTATATGCCTGAGAAGTTGTTAGTTTATAATAATTGATAGACAGCAGATACTTTAGTAAACGTAAACTACGTAGATTGAATAATTTTTACACATAACCGCATGCATTTCACTTTTTACTATTTTGTTTCACATTACGTTTAATAGCTTGCACATGCGTAGTATTTAAAACAAATATATTACTTTTTATCTTTTTCCGAAAAATATCCATTCAACTTCATCAAAAGACTATATTATTCTCGTTATAATAATAGGTGCGTATGAAAATAATTTTTACGATTTCCTAATCATTGTTCTCTTTCCCCACAAAATAAAAATCCCCCGTTTTTTGCGAACAATACTTTTCGCTATTTCCTTTTTATAATAAAAGAAAGAATAGAGTATGTTTTGTACAGATAAATATAACAAATATAATCAGGAACCAAAAACCAATTTCACTTTTCATTATTTTCCTACCAAGTATCAATTGAAAGGATCTTCAACTTTTGAAGGCAGTTTGCTTGTAACATTAGGACCGGCTTGTATTACCTATATAATGATAATCGTCAGAATGAGCAACTAGTAATGAAAATAAAATATCGTTATTACATGTGCCAGTCAGCCATTGCGGTATTATTATTACCCTATTGTATTAACAACAATCTGATAAGTGGTAAAAAATTCGAGAATGAACATGGTGGGTGCTCGGCTCGAACACCCATTTCTAAAATGAAATGGCAATGGCGCTAACAATGCTAACTAATTTTCAATTACTACCAGTTTACCTGCATTCCATAAAATGTCAAATGATTCACTTTAGTGTTCGTTCTACCGGTTGAGATATCTCATACAGATGTCAGAGCACAGGCGAACATAGATATGGGTTTTAAAAATCGATTTAGAATTTTGCATCGTTTGAGTTATGGTGTGCAATGGGAACCGGCTACGAGCTTAAAGTTGACGACCGTGCATTATGACCGCTTGACCGCATCTTTTTAAATGGACATATATCACTACTACCCTAGCACCTTAACAATAAAAATGCCAAGCACTTCCTTTTTTATACTTCGTTTTGTATATTAAAGAGGCTCAAAGCAGTACAACTCTATGTCATGTTGTGGTGTCCGATAAATCTATCGCTTGTTTGACATACGTGTTCTTGCGTTTCTCTTTTTGTTATTCGGTTCGGACATTCGGACAACGGTTGTGTTTTTAGTTTGATGATGATTAAAACTTTTCAAATCTATTGTGCAGGTATGAACACAAATCCAGAACGCTTTATCTTTCACGCATGAGGAACCACGCATGTCTATTTTATTTGCATGTCAGCCTCACTTTTAAAACAAAAATAAAACTTTCCTTCATGTCATTTTAGTAAATTGCACACTCGATATTTTTACCTTCTGTGCAATGTGCATCATATTCAACATAAAATGCTATAAAATGTTAAACAAGTACACGATACGATACTTAATTTTAAGCGAAGCTGGTTACTAGAATCATTTACATTACTAGCAGATTGTTTTCAGTAATTCAGTATTCACTATACCCATGCAGATAAATAGAGACATATGAAATTCTAGACAAGATTAAGTTTTAGGCAATTTTTGCTTTCACTTATTTTTAGAGTAAAATAGGTAATAAGTAATAAATAACAATGCAAATTACGCACTTGAAAAGAAAAGTAAATTCAAGAAAAACACATCTTCTCGATTTCATTTTATAATAATTGTTTGTGAACAAATGCACCATGCAGAAATTCACCATAAATTGTATATTTAAAGTTCATTCAATCTGTGAAAGGTATTTCACACATGATATAATATCATTACAAGTTGAAGCTATACAATTTAAAGGTGATGGTGATGAACGATATATATTTACACATTTTTTGTGATGGTCAGTGTATTAAACCATCCTCTGAAAAATAATAGTGGTTTATTAAGGATTGTAAGAAACCAATACATGTACTTAAACATTATTAATATTATCGCATTAAATCTTGAACATCACAACAAAAGTTAAAGTTACAAGCACAATAAACATAATATATAGTGTTTGCGTTTGGTTAGTCAACAGTTGAGTTTACAATTTTATGGGAAAAATCACTGGTGTGCTTAAAAGGAAGCACAAGGTAATATTAGCCAGCATGACTCCATTCCCACGACGCTTTTCTTTACTGCATTTTCAATAACATCTCATTTTATCATAACCACTAACCAATCCTCTTATGCATATAATGCTAATCAAATCAATGAGTATAGTTAGTTATTTCTATTTTTATTACAAACTGTACATCCATTTTAATTTCATTCTCATACTTTTGCAAATGATCAGTTAAACTACAAAAGGAATTTTCCTTAAAAGAATCTGTAAAATGATTGCAATCTTTTATGAAAAAGTAAAATTCATGAGGATTACTTGTCTTTGTGAGTAGTTTGTATTGTTACGCTGAGATTTGTGAAGCCCAGCTAGTTAACAATTGATCATAAAATGGGGTAGGCATAGTCAGAAAAAAGAAAAGCTTATCTGACTTTAACATGCACCGACTGAGACGATTCCAAAATGTGTTATTTGATGATGTATGCTCATGAGATTCAAAACGAGGAATTACATGATTACTGTATCAGAAATAATATTATGAATAGAAGTTTTTTTTGTGCATTTAGTGATTTATTTTGTAACAAAGCATGTTTAACATATTTCAATGCCTGTGATGATGACACCAAGGATAACATTTGAAGTGCAAAACATTATAACATATGCATGTAAAATTTGGACGCAAAATTGTTCTTCGAAGGAAAAGCATAAAAAAATATTTTCTAAAAGTAGTGTTGAGTGTAACGGTACTTTTGCGAATCCAAATTTTAGGATTGAGTTAATTGACTTAAAAACATTGAAATTGGGCACCTTTTTCAGTGAATCCCATGCTAATTCTAACTACTACTACTACACATGTCATATGTGAGCATGAAATACATTTTTCATGGCTAAAAGCGATGAAGCAATTTACTTTACTTTACCTTGATAATTCCCAAAACGGGCAACAATCTTAGTTTGAGGAACTTGGTAAGTAAATTCAACCGTGAAGTATACGTAAAAGGAAATATAATTGTTTTAAATTAGGCTTAAACAATGATCAGTAATTAGTTTGATCAAGGCAAGTAAAGTACACGCCAAGATTCAAGTATAGACTGCCAAAAACTATTTTAATTATATATTTGGGCTTCCCGAACAACTAACTATACGCTTGAACATGTCTGTCTGTCTTGCTCGATACGGGACTAAATCTTCACAATAGTTAGATGCTTTGTATTAATTAAGAACACAGACACAGGTCGTCTCACACTACGACAAGTATGGCATGAAGTATGCACTACTTAAATTCGTAGCAGTCTGTTGGTTTAGTGCTGGCAATGTGCGACAGTTAAAACTGCAATAAAGTTGTTGGAAATTGAGATTTGAAGGAGAGAAGGCATTTTAGTAGAAATAGTCAAGTTGTCAATTAAACTGTAAAATTGT
>JAQFXM010005407.1:0-15040 GCA_034693345.1 Entomobrya multifasciata | reverse complement strand
CTTAATAATATGCTCCTAGGTAATTAGTAATTGTGTACATTTCAGACGTGGAAAATCTTTCAAAGCATAATACCTACATACCAGTAATTTGAGGACAATTAATTATTTACGAGCAAGATGAAATTAAACCAGTCTTGAGTTTCAGGTTAAGTTTTCGCTTCCATGAATTTTCATGTGCATTAAACTGAAGTTATAGAATAGCTATAATATTAAATATGTACCGTCGCGTCGTAAACTGAATATTCACCAAACTGTCAAATTGCCGAATCATTTTATCGTGATCATAAAAGCACTTGATACATTGCTTTGAACTTTATATCATGGAACATCACAATGAGCATCGCATGGGTTTTAGAATATATGGAAGTCACTCCATAAAACATGCACTGTCATCACTTATTTTTATGCATTTATTATTACTTACACGGCAACTACATATATCTCTATATATTTACATCATAAAAAACTTTTCATTAATATTTTAAAGTGCATAGTTATACCATAAGCTATAATTATATATTTTGCATGATTGGCCATTGACATTCCTAACCAGCAAGCTCTGTTCGCTGTTATTGCATGTATTCCTCCTCAAAAGGATACTATTATTTCTAATTTCTACACGTTGATATATCGTGAGTCATGTCATTGAAGAAGAATTCTTTGCTTTTTCATATTTAAAGCAGGATCTTTGTTGTGTCAATATCTGGAAAGCATGAAACATTATAATCATTTTCATCGTACCAGCTACAGATATTCCAATCCAACTCTAACATTTCCAACTGAACAAAAATTAGACAAACATGCATACATACCATAACAGAATATATACCTCCCTCCCTACTTTGTAACAAGTGACAGCTATGTAACAAATAATTATGTCATGCAAAAAGTCAACCAAGTGTCAAGAAAGAAATCAAGTATAAAGAAGTTTTTTTAAATGAAGTATTAATGAAATTGAATATAATATGAACGCCCCACGATTCTAACAATAAGACCTTGGTATACACTAAACCACTTCATTCAGAGTCAGAGTGAAGTTTTTCATTCATAGACAAAGTATAAAAAGTGTTTCTAGCATAATTTTTTTTCCAACATCCAATCCAACAGCAAAAAGTATATATTTTAGATGAAACCCTTTTTCTAGCACATATTATATGCTATGCTGAGATGAATACATGTAAAATCTCTCCTTCTGCCTTACCCATTTACGGAATAGGCCGCACATGACTATGACATAAGTTTTTATACGGCAAGGGATCTTATAATGTGGTGGTGGTGATGGTGATGATGATGATAGGTATTTGTGTGTGCCATGTATCGTGTTGAGTGGTTATATTAGGTTGCAGACGGAAAAATGTAATGCTTAAAGTTTGCTTCTATATTTTTTTACAGCTTTTATACACAAGAAAGTATTAGCACGGTGTTTTTTTATGGAGTAGGATATCAAATGAAATGATAGTACTACGCACGAAGCAGCAGCAGCGTAAATACCATTTAAGCCGAAAGGTGAGATTTTAATAAATAAAAAAAGTAAAAAATTGCTCACACTATATTTTCACACATAATATTGTTGAAAAGAGTGAGTTAAATAGCTTTGTTGTTATATGTAAAAACTGTAGTATTGAATGTTTAGCATATACGCATAAACATATTAAGGCAATTGTTTCTTTATGTGGGACATTTTTAGTGTCATTAGTTTCCAGGAATGTGATATAGGTTTGGTGTGTTAAGGTGGAGAAATGTTTGAGAAACTCCCATTTTGTACGTTTGTGTAACTGTGTGATAGATGGTATAGATTGGAACTTTTTTTAAAGGAATTTAAAAGTAAGACTTTTCGAAACTTTGATAGTGACAAGTTTGCAGGTTAGGCGAAGAAGCCCGTGAAAACGTTTCTTTTGAGTGTACCTAAATTGACATTTGGCACTTGACAGAAAGGGGCTTTTTGTTATGCTCGTCACACCTGCTAGGTTTGCGTAGGTGTGTATAGGTTTGTAATTTGATAGCTGATGGCAGTGTAATAATTGCATTTTTGAGAGGATCTTAATTAACAAACGTTCATTTTTACTTAATTTTACATGATACTGATTGGAGAAAGCAGCATAAGTAGGTATCAAACGGTATGATATAGCCTGCATATGATTTTTGTCTGATTTAATTACTCGAGTTAAAATGATTTTTGTGATATGTTTGGAAACGATTTTCGTACACTTTCGCCAAAATTTATAAATACATATCAAAACATCCAAAGTTCAATACTTATTTGCAGCACGCGAAAGATTTACGAGTTGTGTAGTAATGATGAATGAAAGAAAGTTCTAAAATAAAATGTGATTTGAGAGGATTAGTACTCAGCAGCAACTTTTTAATAGACTAAAATAAGATTTCACATTTGTCTTGTGGATGTATTACGCAAAGTAGGATTAGTGATAGACATTTACAAAAGTTTATCTTTAACAACTACGCGTGTACATATTATAATGTATCCCTGCTAATTTTTTGCTTTCAGTTTTCATGCACCTGGTTTCATCGTGACATTTAGTGCAAATTGTACGTATTGCGTATAACGTGACACGTAACTCACCTTTTTAGAGCTATTATATAATTCTTTCTAAGTCAGATATTAGTAGACAGGATTAATAGTTTTGGTTACACCTATCATATAAATGTGAAAATTTGTACATGAAGGATTTGCATTGTGTGTATTTAAAACGTGTGAAAATAAAATGATCACTGTAACGTTTATAGTTTAACAATATTTCTGATTGGAATATAATTACAGGTCACTATTATTTAATTGACATACGAACACCCAAAGTTCAGTACAACTGTCGGTAAACTTGTTTGGAAACTGTAATTTTTGTTACTTAGAGCCTCGGAGAATTTGCCATCATGGTAAGTTGTTGTTCAACAATTGTTTGTGTTTTATAAATGAAATTTCGAAAAGTGATTCGTAGCTAACTGTAAACTACTCTTTCTAGCCGACAACACCGCAGCTAGGTTCTCCTCCAGATGAGCAGGACAAGCTTCTAGATGAAGCCTTGGGGATCGTTAAAATGCAAGCGTTTCAAATGAAACGTTGCCTTGACAAGGGAAGATTAATGGATGGACTGAAGCATGCGTCAACAATGCTTGGAGAGCTGAGAACGTCCATGCTATCTCCAAAAAGTTACTATGAGCTTTGTAAGTGAAATGATGTTGCCTTACGATAATGCATATAGCAAATCAAAGTTTTAATTGGGAATAATATTAATAATATTTCGTTTTTGCAGACATGGCTGTGACGGATGAGCTTCGTCATTTAGAAATATATTTAGTCGATGAATTTCAGAAGGGAAGACAAGTTTCCGACTTGTATGAAATGGTGCAATATGCTGGCAGCATAGTCCCAAGACTGTACGTAAAGTTTAGTCTTGAAAAACATACATTCTACTTTTAAAAATGGTATCGTCTTGATTAATTTTTTTACATTGTCTACAGATACTTGCTCATCACAGTTGGATTAGTGTACATAAAAACCAAACCCAGTTTAAGTCGAGATGTATTAAAAGACATGGTGGAAATGTGTCGGGGTGTGCAACATCCCCTCAGGGGTTTGTTCTTGAGAAATTATCTACTTCAGTGCACAAGAAATATTCTCCCAGATGTTGCCGACTCAGAAGGATCCCTAGAATCTGAAGAATCTTCTACTGGTGGAACGGTCCAAGACTCCATAGACTTTGTTCTAATGAATTTTGCTGAAATGAACAAACTGTGGGTACGAATGCAGCATCAGGGTCACTCCAGAGACAGAGAAAGGAGGGAGAAAGAGAGACAGGACTTAAGGATTCTTGTGGGAACAAATCTAGTTCGTTTATCACAGCTGGAATGCATTGATTTAGAAAAGTACATCAAGGTACGCTGAATCCCTTTTTACGTTACCAGTTAAATTTCGTCGGAACATAAAATTTTGTGATAATATAATTTTACATTTTATTATATTTAGACGGTTCTACCGAGCATACTTGAGCAAGTGGTGAGCTGTCGTGATGCTATCGCTCAAGAGTATTTAATGGAGTGCATCATACAAGTGTTTCCAGACGAATTCCACTTGTCCACACTTCACCCTTTCTTACGGGCCTGTGCAGATCTTCAGTCAAATGTAAACGTGAAAAATATAATTATAGCGTTAATCGACCGCTTGGCTGCATTTACTCAACGAAATGAAGGAGGAATTTCAACTGACCTTCAGCTATTTGACATCTTCTCTGACCAAGTTGCGCAAATCATCATGGTATGTTGAATTATAGTTCGTCATGATATGAATTTTAAATATTGAGTGGGAATTTATGAAAATGCTGATTATTTTTTTCATTTAATTTTACAGTCAAAGCCAGACATCCCATCAGAAGACATAGTGGCGTTGCAAGTTTCTTTAATAAATCTAGCCAATAAGTGTTATCCAGATCGTGTTGACTATGTAGACAAGGTGTTAGGAAAGACGTCCGAAATTTTTAATAAATTCAACCTAGAGAGAATCAGTCAAATTACTCCAGTTGGGAAAGAGTTAATCAAGCTTTTAAAAATTCCTGTCGACAATTATCACAACGTGCTAACCCTCCTGAAGCTGGAGAACTACGGCAATCTCCTAGATTTCATGGACTATGATGGTCGGAAATCACTAGCCATGTACCTAATCAACAATGCTTTGGAAAATGAAACTCAGATAGGGAAGCATGACCAAGTAGAATTTATGATGGGACTTATATCCTCACTTGTTCAAGACCAAGCAGATCAACCAACTGAAACACCTGACCCAGAAGATTTTGCTGAAGAACAAAGTCTTTTAGGAAGGTCAGTTCAATTACTTTATAAAAAATGTGTTTGCTTGTAACGTACATATTAGGAATCAATATTTAAATTTCATTATATTTGCACAGATTTTTGCATTTACTTGTGTCCGATGACCCTGACGAGCAATACTTGATTTTAAACACTGCAAGGCGACATTTGGGCGCTGGTGGTAACCGACGTATACCCTTCACTCTTCCACCCGTTGTGTTTTCGGCATACCAGTTAGCTTTCAGATACCACTCTTTGAAGGAACAGGTATGTAATCGAAATTCCTTTCTTGGGAATGATGTAACAATAAATATCTGCTTAGGTTTATTTTATTTTATCTGAATCGTTATTTATGGTTAATCTTTAATTGCAGGATGTGAATTGGCAGAAAAAATGTCAGAAAATTTTCCAGTTTTGTCACGGGACTATTTCAGCTCTTACCAAAGCAGAACTCGCTGAGTTGCCGCTTAGATTGTTTCTTCAAGGCGCTCTTGCTATTAATCGTATTCCATTCGAAAATCAAGAAACTGTGGCGTATGAATTCATGTCTCAGGTACGTGTATATGTTTTAAATCAAACGGATAATTGTGATAAAAAATTGAAAATAATTGAAAGATGTATTTCTTATTCTAGGCATTTTCGTTGTATGAGGATGAGATTTCGGATAGTAAAGCTCAACTTGCTGCAATAACACTTATTGTGGCAACATTAGAACAAATGGGTTGCTTCGGGGAAGAAAATCACGATCCTCTTCGAACAAATTGTGCACTGGCGGCCTCCAAACTTCTGAAGAAACCTGACCAAGCACGTGCGGTTGGTACCTGTTCACATTTATTTTGGTCTGGAAAATCTGTGGCTTCTGGAGGGAAACCGGTAAGCTTTTCTTATACATAATTTAAAATATTAATGGTGCAAATATTTTGAGCAATAAATTTATTTTTTATTTTTTATAGATCAAAGATGAGAAGCGGGTTATTGACTGCTTGAAGAAAGGTCTGAAAATTGCTAACCAATGCATGGACGCCATGGTTCAAGTTCAGTTGTTTGTGGAACTGCTAAATCATTACCTATTTTTTAAGAAGAAGGGCAATCAGCAGATCGAGGCTTCGCTTGTAAACGAGTTAATCAAGAAAGTTAACGCAGAACTACCTAATTTAGAAAACAACGAAGAAAGCCATCAAATTAATAAACATTTCACCAACACATTAGAACATGTCAAATCTGTTGGAAGTATAGAGGAATGCTACAAAGACATTACAGCTTAAGCTATGCAATTTTTGCTTCTGAAAATTCAAGTGTCGATTTAAGTTTTCTACAGTGTAGCTCATAGAGTCATTCCAGAGGAAGCAAAAATTCGAAAATTTTATATGCATCATTTTCTTGTTCTTTTTGCATACAATGCAGTTAAATAAATACAAACACTGTCCACTACAAAGAGCATTTAACAGTTAATTTTAGTGGTCTGCCTTCAACTTATCATGTTTATGATTATTATTATATTTCACTTGTCATTTATACAAACTATAGCAAAACTGAGTGCAAATGTTGAGTTTATCTTGTGCTGAATTTCTTTTTAAGTTACATATCTTGATTATCGTATATGTAAATTATTTTGAATGATATTCTGTAGAGGAAATAAAAGTAGGTCGATGTACTGTTTAAAATGTGCTGTAGTAATTCAAGATCATTTTATTATATTCATCCACAACTGAACTCATCACCTACATATAACATGATATAACAGCTTTAAAACTTTAGGAATAAACGTGTAACATGATATGATTCATGATACCATACACTTCATGATTTTGTTTAATTCTACTTGTTTACTTTTTTAATTTTTTGACATAAAATGAGCAAAAGCCTAACAGAAAATATAAAATTATCAAAGAACTGAAACTGCATCATATAACGAATGCCATTTAACGTCATCAAGTGCTACCTTTCACGGTCGATAATCATTTACATAAAGATTTTAATTGTGCATATTATACAAATGTGGTCTTTGATGCATGAATGTACAATGAGCGAAGAATCCAGTAAGGAAGAATTGGCAGGAATTGGTACACATCTAAACTTGACAGACTATTGCGTGCGTACAAATCCCTCCTGAATAAAAGTAAGTCAAATCCAAGCAGACAAAGCTCTTTCTCAAATATTTGACTGTCATATTTGTGCTTAAAAATCGTATTGGTTTGGTATAGGTCTGAAGCTAAGTGAAAACGTAATTGACTTTTATCCGCATATCTGCTTTTCTGGGCAATGAGGTTGGTAAGAGTCTGAGGGTTGAAGTTTAATGAAAAAATACACTGATAAGCATGAAGGTATATCCCAGTTTCATGCAAAATACTTTTATGTAAATCGCTGGATTTATTTTTGAAAAGTCTGATTTATGCTTCAAAGTGTGCGATATATATGTGAACAAAGGCAACAGCGAGCTAAGATAGATCTCTGCTAGGTTTTGAAAAGCTTTTTCCCCTCCAAAATAGTTTTCTTGGGATTGGGATCTACTCGTCTCGTCTCTAGTAGATTCTCTTTAACATATCCTCCACATTCTACATATTATGTTCTCTTCAGTTGCAAGTATGCACGATACATACGTGGTCGTTGTTACCGTTAAAATGTCTGGTCTACTACTTTGCTTTTTAGCGAGACGAGACTTAAAATCTTTTGACCTAGTCTCTGGTTCAAGTATGTTCAAGTCTCAAGTAGAGATTTCCTACTAACTAGAAAGTAGGATACATGCTGCGAGAACGGTGGTGGGGTGGAAAACTTGGACTTCCTTTGTCTTGTTGAGCTTTTAAGAAAAATCTGTCTCTGCAGAGCATTCACTTTTAAGTCAATTTAATTTGAATTAAACATTCAAGTTTAAATCTAGACAACCATACATAGACTTACCATAGTCACTTGTCTATTCAAATAATACCTTCTCCTCTTAAAGCAGAAAATAATTTTCTAATGTCATTTAGTCATTTCATAAGTTTTAGACGGACCTTATCAAAGTGTCTCCCTTCACCCCACTTTTTTACAATTATCCTACTAAAGCTACACATTATGTAAGAACTAAGAACGCAGTTCATGCCATGCCACAATTGCCACATCTCATACTATATTAATTTCTATTATACTTACTTCGAAAGTTATAATATTCATTCGAAAAGTTCTAAATTGAATTTTTATGGATATTGGTTAGCATTAGTTATATCATTTTTTACATGAGTACGTAATTAAACGTTGAAGTTGAAATTCTTGCTAACGGCGTGGCATGGCATGGCCTTTTCAAGTGCAGTATATTATCAATGCATGTCAGTATATTATTGGGTATTAGGTACACATAAAAAGGTGAATTTCAGCAGTTAATCTCTCTACAATTTGCATATCTCAATCTGAAACAATGTTTCAGGTTGCCTAGAACTTGAGGTGAGCGAGCACTGAGCAGGGATATGTCAATACAAAATATTTTGCAGTGTTTGCTTTGCAATGCACCCACTGCGCTGCACTGAACTATGTATATTGTTTGTAGTTTGTACGAATACAATGTATGCGTATGTTGCGCTGAGTGCTGCGGCTGCTGCATATGTTGGCTGTGCAATACTTGATACTCGGACGTGTGATGGTGGTGAAATAATAGCAAGAAGTTAGAGAAAATGTGTGCACATTACACGTAGTTCTTAGCAAGCGATCATTCAGGCCAGACGGACAGCTTGGATTGGTAGCCTGTTCATTACATTGTTGCTTGTTTGTTTCAATTTGAATCTGCAGTCAGCAGGCTGGCATAATAAAAAAGCAAAACAGCAGTGAATTGAGGTGCTCTTTCGTAATTCATAATATTATTTTACTCTTGGTACATTTGTACGTACACTCATATGTTCAATGTTTTTTAATAGTTTTTACATTTAACATTCACATCTGTGTACGTTACGTCGTTACGTGTACTCACATGCACAAGCAAACTTTTTTTGATCTATTGATCTGCTTCAGAGGAAAGAGGAAAAATCGCAGCACAGAAAATGGCCATTTAGCTATTTACAGTTTTCAAAATTGAGAGAAGTGGTTCCTGTGTCTTGTGGACGGACGGTGCTTTTGTCTGTGTGTTCTGTTATCTACATTGTATTGACTATCAGCCTTATCGTTTCAATAACAAATCTGCATAAAAACGTGTGTGGGGTACATGTTAAGTAATGAAGTTATTATTATTCTAATCTTGAAACTAGAACGTTGCTCTAAACTCTGATAGAGATTTCCCTCTCGTCATGTTTGATGCACATTAAGATAAGCTGTAAAAAATATTAATAAGGAAACTATATCTTTAAAACTGGTGTTCTTATCTGGTTGGTAGTAAGTAACTAAAAGCTAAAAAAAAATGGGACAAAAGTGGTGATTTACAAATAGGGTAGTAAAGGTGGTGGACAAACTGAGGTAAGTTGTTTCAACTTTTAAGTTTTAATATTTGACAGTTTTGTGATGTCTTTTTTAAGTATCCTGTGCGTGTTAGCTATTTTACTATTTGTCAAAATACCACATAGCTATTACCAAGTTTAACTTGTTCTGGTGGAAAGTATAATATACTTTGTAGACTTTAGCGTATATTAGAGCTTGTAGATTACTGTGTATTAATATACTTTAATTTCTTTATTCATTTTTACGGTAGATACCATGCCACCTTTTGCACAGTCGGATTACGTGTAACCGTTGGAACAAATCAATTGTGTATTTGTGGGACCTTACAAGAAGCAGTCACTCTTACCGTGTGTTCAGTGGAATTAGGTCACGTTCACGTTGGAGCTTCCTATTTCCAAACTAGCGTCAGGCTCACTCAACTAATTATAAAGGCAAGTGGAATTATTTGTAATAGAAATAATTTTTTGTATCATAAGCAAGTGTAAAGCACTCCGAAGGCATGGTTGGCAGTTCTTTGCTTGGGACCTTTATGTGATATTTTCAAGGTTGATCAATTTAAAGTTTTGGTAAAGTCACGGTTTTTAATTACAATTGTATACATAATGGGCGATTGAGTAGAATTACTATAATTTGTATGCATCTTAAAATATTCTGGTGATCTTGTTTATTGGCTGGACCATTATTTTAATATTTGTAAATTATTGAAGTCTCAGTCTTCGGGGTACTTTGGAACTTTGTGTATTAATTGTTCGTATATGGTTATTGTAGTTTTTGGTGGTGCTGGAGTGCACTTTCTTTTGCACCACACAATCAAAAGAGATTTAGTCTGTAATTCTTTCCTATTATTTGTCAAAGGTTTTCTTGCTTATTGTACAAAGTGGAATCATCAAGGAATCTACGAAATTCGCGCAGCACGATGTCTGGTTCAGGTGCTAAGAAAAGGGGTGGAGGGGGGCCTATTCCACCAAATACAGTTGCAACAGTTTCAGCCCACGACGCCGCTCAAAAAGCAGATCTTGCTTGTTTTTTTGAGTGCCCCGTTTGCTTTGATTATGCTTTACCTCCTATATATCAAGTACGTGTTGTATTATAACTTGTAGTTTAGAATGCTACTATTATGGAATGCTGTAGAATTGCCTGAAAAAAAACATTCCTCTAATGTATCTTAAACCTTATTTTTTTGGAGTAATTGAATAATTATGTTTTTTTCTCGTAGTGTGCATCTGGACATTTACTGTGTTCCGAATGTCGACCCAAGATCACTTGTTGTCCCTCTTGCCGTGGTCCTCTAGGTAACTTGAATGAAAATCATTTTAAAAATATAAAAAACAGAATTTATAATCTATATAATTTTTTGTACTTTCAGGAAACATTCGTAACCTTGCAATGGAGAAAGTTGCTCAGACTGTTTTCTTTCCGTGCAAACATGCCAGCAATGGTAACGCTAAAACATTTAACATATATTTTGAGTAATGGTTATTTAAACGTTTTAAACATTTATGCTTCTAATTGTTATCCGACGTGTTAGGTTGCGCTACCCTCGTTTTGCACACTGAAAAAGTCGAGCATGAGGAAAGCTGCGAGTATCGCCCTTATACATGCCCTTGTCCTGGGGCTAGTTGCAAATGGACAGGATCTCTAGACCATGTGATGCCACATTTAGTGTCGTGCCACAAGTCAATCACTACACTTCATGGTAAAATTGATGCCAGAATACATTTAGCATACTCTACGAAAAAGAAAATCCATTGTCATTAAAATTCTTCTTTTTTGTCACAGGAGAGGATATTGTATTTTTAGCCACCGATATTAATCTTCCTGGTGCTGTTGATTGGTGAGATTTTGTAATTACTTTTGAAGTGTGAACTTATGCAATTCATTTTTAGAATTTTTTAAATGATCCC
Source organism: Entomobrya multifasciata (assembly GCA_034693345.1). Classification (NCBI taxonomy): domain Eukaryota; kingdom Metazoa; phylum Arthropoda; class Collembola; order Entomobryomorpha; family Entomobryidae; genus Entomobrya; species Entomobrya multifasciata. Next base: position 3,917 of record JAQFXM010005407.1, on the reverse strand, counting down.
ACAGGGTTATGATGCAATCTTGCTTTGGTCAACATTTTATGCTCGTGTTGGAGAAGCAAGATCGTGGAGGATCTCAGCACTTTTATGCCGTTGTGCAACTGATTGGTTCAAAAAAGCAAAGTGAAAAGTATGCTTACCGGTATGCGCGCTTCTCTCTATCTAGACATTTAAAGTTATTTTAATTCTGCATTTTTATAAACAATGTTTATGTTGTTTTTTGTAGCTTGGAGCTTAGTACCACTCGTAATAGTCTGGCTTGGGAAGCCACGCCTCGCTCTATTCATGATGGAATCGCAACTGCCATCCAGCAATCAGACTGTCTCTCTTTTGATGTCGCCACCGCTCAACGTTTTTCCGAAAACGGTAATTTGGGTATCAATGTCACAATCTCCATGGTAAGAATCGCATACTATAGTATTTTAATTTCTTGAAGTATAATTGTGAAATTATGTAGTTGTGATGTGGTATGCTATAGCATGGTTATTCATGAATTAACGTTTTTCTTGCAGAGCCATTTCTGATCCATGTGTACCGGGTACTCCCGGCTGAGATCATCTCTATCAATGATCCCGAAGAGTATCCAACACAAGTCCCAGTCACAATCTTCAGTGACCACAAAAACCAGAAGTCATGATCGTCAACCCGAAAATTAAAAACCGATGATATTCCAATGTCAAATCTCAGTATACTCGACGTCTCTCGCATCTACCGTAACAATTATTCATTCATATCATACTGTTGGACATAAAATGAAACTACTACTGACCCCACGTTTAAGAACATGGTAACTAATTAAACTGTTGTCCAACTTTCCAGTATGTAAAATGAAAATGTTTTTAAAACTCTTTTAAATCGTTTTTTAACTGGCTGTATTTGGCATACAAACTAAAGTTACCTGAGGGTAATATTTTTTAAATTCATAAGTCTTTTTCATGCCAGTAATTCCAATTTCTTATTTTTTATTACAAACCTACACTTTAAGTATCACTATAAGGTAAAATAAGTCAGTACATTTAAGTATTTATGCTACCACCTTCTGTTTTGTAAATATACTTCTTATAAACTTGGTGTCATAATTGAAAGAAAAAACATAGTTTTTAATAGAAAGCTCTCGTTGTTTTACTTAATCATTAATAAATGTGTCGCTCATATTGGTGTTCATGGTACATGTACCTTTACTCTCAAGTATTTTTACATGACGCCAAAAGATGTATGATTATGCTTTTTGTCATAGCAGTACAAACGTTTTCAAAATGCAATGTCGGGTATCTACTAGTTGTCAAGTGACAGAGGTTATGTAGAGTGATAAACAAGTAAACCATTTGTGTTGTTTATGTTAAAACGTGATGCTGTAATTGCAAGTACGTACGTAGCAAAGTTGATCCTAATCTATTAGGTGAGGATTGAGAAGGTAAATCTGCTGGTCACTTTGCTAATTCAAACTTAAAGTCATTGTACATTGTACTGTATATTTTTTATGAATCGTAATCGAATCGAATCAAAGTTTTTGGGTGGGATTTATATGTTTGTCATTGTATGACTGTTTCGTATGAATCTCTGCACCTAGGATAATAATACGGAATGAATGTGATGTACGGTCTGTAAGTTTTGGTGTTATGAATGATATGATAATACCTCACGCTAAACGAAACTTGTATAAGTATAAAAACAATATTTATTAAAGCTCTCGCCGGCCGCGTTCACGCCAAGATATCTTAAATAATTGTAGTTGATTTCCTAGTACAATGACCATTAAATAATAAATAATAAGTGAATGATACATAAATACATAGTTTGATATTCAGCAGGAACGTAATTGTGATACAACCCAAATATATAGTAATTGTAATCGATTAATGGAGAAATAATTTGTATGTTTCTGGTGATTATAAACAAAATTTCAAGTGACAATGTAAGTTCGAAATATCGACAAATAATAAATCAACGAAAAAATAATAAAATCGTAATCAAGTCATGCATTCGATAAGTGACATAACTAATCAGTTTCTGTTTCTCTTGTTTATTATTTTATTTTCATCTCCACTCGTGAACAGTTACACCAACTAAAACATGCATCAGTAGAATTCATTTTTCTTTGTTGTTTTTGATGTGCACTTCAGATTAGTAGTATTTAATAATAATAATTCATCAATAACCATACTCTAGTTATAGCTTTGATTATTTTACCACTGCAAGCAATTTCTCATAAAAAATTAATAATTCGATTAAATGATGAAACATTTTGCTGGATACATAAGTGCAATAAACCTTTGGCGCTATATGACATAAACAACCATGTTCCATTTCCAGTGCCTTTCGGTAGGAAGGGGTGGGATTTTTTCATCCCACAGCTAGTTTGCCGTCCCGAAATAAGAACTGGCTCTAGTGGGGCGAATCGATGCATGCAAGTAATGAATTCCTGTTCGATTTTCCCTTTTGCAAAGCAATCGTTAAGACTAATCATAATAAATGGCTACATCTCTTTATATAGAAATTGTGCTAATGTATCGTTTAAAAAATATGGATTTACCACTAGCATGTTTAGTAAAAAGTCATCTCTGATGATTAACGGTGACAGTGCTAACACATCAGCTCACAGAAGCAGTCCCTTGAATCCTAAACTTTGATACACAGCATTCGACATCGATTGTCATCATTAGTTTTAGTATTCTACTTTTACTACCGCGGAATTGGTATTATTGAAATCGTATTTTTAACTGGCTGCTTAAGAAATGGGTACATGAATTGAACTGCAGAATGGATTGATGAGGGTTTTTACAAAAAACAATTGCATAAAATATTGATAATAAATTAAATAAATAAACGTACCCAGAACACACGTAACAACAAGTTTTTTTCACGTAAATCGTTAACATGAAAATATTTAACTTTTAATTATATGTTTATATTTTTATGCCAATAATTAAATATCTATTTCCAACCATGTTTCATCACATTGTTGTTTACTTAAGAAATTTTAGCTTGAAAAGGGGGCGGACCTGATTCTCAAATTAATTGCTAACCCTTAACAGAAACTGATTGAAAGATTAGATCTTGTCAGGAAAAAAATAAGGGATTACTTATGAATAAATTGAATAATTGTTTATAGGTAAATGGGAAGATGGTAGTTTATGTATGCCTATCATACTCTCGGAATTCGTTGTATGTTTTGACGAGAAGGGGAGAAGAGCATTTCACATTTTGTCTGTCTGGGACTGCTGTAACAGGTTGCATTTAATAAATGCTTACAAACAAGATTGTAAAACTAGCATCTTTCATCCTCGGCAAATATGTATGTACGTACTTTTTCTTACCCAAATCCATTGACGTAGTAAGTTGCAATTGCTTTGTATCAATTAATGAAAGAATGATTTAATAGAGCATTCATTCCTTCGAAAGCTGGATATATTGAAATAATAAATATAATAAACTTTTTGCCCCAAGCAAATAATATTCACAGTGAAAGTGCATGCAATTTGATTATCATGCGATTTTCCAATTTGTTGCTAATGAAACGAATTAGCTTTATGTCAGTTTTATAAGGATGAAATAGTTCTTGATCTAATCTATCGAGATCCTGAATTAACAATTAACTGACGCAATTTCACTTTGGATGTGGTGGTGATGTAATATTTTAGCAGTCTGGAGCAAATATCATTTAACATTTGATACATGGCTGATAAAGAAAAGTCCAAAACTACTCCTGTAATATCAGGTTTAATTATATTCATAGTATTCATTCCTTTTTTATTTTTGCTAATTTAAGGTGAGAAAGAAATGGTAGTGATTGAGGAGATGCAGCATTCTTTACGAAATTATTCTTTAGCAGCATATATTGAAATCCTCTTTTATAAAAGTAAAGTATGCAAATTTATGAAACACAGGTTCAAATCTTGGCCTCCGTTGGATCCCTTTTT
>JAQFXM010005406.1:0-15043 GCA_034693345.1 Entomobrya multifasciata | reverse complement strand
CGCTACGTGTCTATATAGACACGTAAAATTGAGATAAGAAATATTATTTTTTAGATAAACGTGTCTATATAGACACGCTACGTGTCTATATAGACACGTAATTTTTTTTAATTTACGTGTCTATATAGACACGTGGTACTAGACTGTAATAGGGGAATCATGGCCAATGTCAATACTATAGTTTGTAAAAATGTGTTGCCATAAAAGTGTATACGCAACACCAATTTTGTCTCTTATTTTAAACGAATTTGCAAACATCCAGGGTTTATCATATTTTGAATCCAAGCATGACGTCAAATGACTATGTACAGCGTTTGCAATGTCTCCATCAGAATACAATTTCCACTTTATTGGTTTACTTAAAGCATGGGGGTTTAGTGCTTCCAATCGGTCTATCTTGACATTTGTCTTTGATACTACTGCATGAATAAAGGTGTCAAAAATTGCAGGATTTCCAATGTGACCTCTTGTCACCAAGCTCTGTTTCTCAAGTGTATATTTAATCCAATTTGAAATTAGGTCCGGAGTTATAGATTGAAAAGCATGAGTAACAAAAACATTGATTGGACAGTTATAATTTGAAATTTGAAATGATGTATAAGCCGATGTAACTTGAGTACTAGCCATTACAGGGCGCGGTGGCAGATAAACTGAACTAAAGTTTTTAACTGTGGGAGGAAACAGGTAAATGTTTATGTAACATGTCGAAGGCTTTGAAAAACTAGAAAAAGTTTTTAGATTCAATGAAGGACACCATACTATATCACTCAAGTATTCATTGGCTTCCCTGGAATAGTTTTGTGAAATAAATGAATGCTGTGGACAATTACTTTCAAATTTAAACCTAGATATTTTAGGTGAAATTAATAATAGTGGATATTTCCGAAAGTACGTATTAGTTGATTGGTAATTCGTAATTAATAATAGACAGTTTGTTCGTTTGCCAATAGTCGATTCTACAAGGTGTTCAAGATACTCCTTGTAAATGATTTCAGAAAGAAATTTATGACCCGTTACATAAGTAGCAATGTAAAATAAACAAAGTAGTCGGAATAGGTAAGTACTTGCCATCTTTCAATAAATTCAGGATTTACGATTTAGAAACGTAAAATATTGTATTGGCTTCGGCTAAAACATTACATTACGATTAGTATTTACTTCAAAAAATTTAATGCTGTGGATTTTTTATGAATTATTTAAAGAAAAATGCAATTTGTTTGACTTCAAATTTACTAATGGGAATGACAAAAATAGTACTATTTGTAGAATAATAAAACTTTGGCAAACTGAAAAATGGAGGACGTCAAAATCTTAGTATTATTCTAGTGTTTTACAAGAGTTTTTGACATCAAGGGTTCATGCACACTCCTGTTAAAACTTTTTTGACATACGGTCGATGACCATATTGCTCAGAGTTAATTGGTTTTTGTAATTTATTTTCTGTTGAGAGCTTTTCCTGTTTTAATAGAAGCGGCTTTGGTAATATTGTATTGAAAGCTATACTTATGGATTCAAAGTAGGGTTCAATAGCAACTATCTAAACTAAGCAACTAGAAACCAAGCATAGAATCTAAATAAGCTTTAAAAAGGAAACATATTTCGGATTGTAATATATTCTTTATTATCTAATAGTGGTCAAGGTTGGCTTCAATCAATAAATATCTCATATCTAGCCTCGCTTGGCCATATATGTTGCTAATCAAAGAAATTGTCTCCAGGTCACAAGTAAAAAAACAATACTCGCAACAACAACACAAGTTTAACTCGCAACCGGGTGAACAATAAAAGAGAATAGATTTTAATAACGTATATGAATGCACAGTCGAACTGTTTGAAGATTACAAAATGATAAACCAACAAACAATATGAAGGTCAAGCTAGTCCAAATGGATGATTAACAAGTGGAAGAAAAATGGTAAACAACAGAATAATATCATACACAATTTCAACAAAATAAGTGAACATTAGTTCTCATACGAAATTAATACTCTTTTATCAAGACTGCAAAATCAAAAAGTCTGCAAATAGGATCATTACTAAAAATACTTTTTTATCATGAAATGTTAGATTACCTTCTTTATAAGCTCTGTACATAAAAGAACTGTCATAAAGTCGACTATGGTGCGATGTTATTTTCGATTTTGGCCGATAAGACCTTGTATTTCTTGAGATCTTAAACCATGATTTTAACGTAACACTTTTTCAAACTTATGCATAAATTTACAAAGCGTTAATTTTCTTCTTGTTATTTTTAGTAAGTCCAGTCGAGCAAGTAAATTAGTTATTTCCATATTTTTATATTACAGCTCGATTTTATTTGAGACAAAAGTAGAATGTTTATGCATCGCCTGCATCGGATTATAATGGTTTGTAAATTTTGAATACATTACTCGCTCTGTGCACATCAGAAAGTTATGCTAAAATCAAGAATTGGCCCAACAAACGAAGATAAATACTTTCACAGTTTTGACATCTGGGAACGTAATGCACGTAATCAAGTGAGTCTAGCGTTCACATTGTTTAAAAAATGAAAACGGTTCTGTGAGTTAGTATTTCACAAACGCAATCAAGACTTAAAAGTTTAGTTTTACGCATAGATTCACCTCGAACATCTCATAAAGCTAAAAGGGAATGATGTAAAATATTCAATAGCTTCGATAACATTGAAGCATATTGATAAGCTTACTAAGCATAAAGTAAGAAACGTTTTACATTTCACGTTAATCCACAATGATTTATTTGTCCGCAAATAAAAACGGTAAAAATCCAATTTCTGAAGAAAACATTTTTGCAATTAAAGAAATATTCACAAATTTACCAACTTGATTCTAAAACATTTACCATGTGTTTAGCAGATTACAGTTATCAAGATTGTATATTTCATGCATAGTATAATTTTTTAAGCCTTTTTATTAGCCATGTTTGCCTTTTTCCATTTTGCTTAGCTGTCTTCAGTAATAAGTTTACTCTAAGGTGAAATCCTATCCATGTAATGACATAACTGGTAAGCCTTACTTTACATAAATAACCAACGGACTCTAATTTCCTCGGGTTTTGTTCAAACTCTTATTTAACCTCTAGATTTACAAGTTATAATAGAATGATAAGTCACCTTATATTTAAAAGATTTACTTATTGTTTAAGATCACTACATTCACTATCACACTCAATACAACATTTAGATAGTCAATTTCCATTTTAACGCTAATAATACCTCTATGTAGCGAACCTAACCGTATCATTATGGGTTGACTAGCAACCAAGTTCTTATAAAGAATTGTCCTTTCAAGAACTTTTGCTTGAAATTTCCATCTTCTCAACGTTTCTGTAGTATTTTCAAACACAAATCTTCCAATTGTAAATACACAATGGGAAACAATAATTGAAAATATAATTGGAAAAACTCCAAGGCCCCCTACAAATATACTTCCCGTCTTTACAGCAATCATAGTCGCTCTTGTGCTAACAATTATGATGATAATTGATGTCATTATTTGTGCTCCACAAATATTGTTTGCAAATTCGACTACTATGATATAGCATACGTAAATTTTATTATAAAGCAGAAAGGCAAGACGACAGGCAGGAAAAGATACGCACTTTTCAAGTAACCGAAAGAAAGAACTAGCCATACCGTTCGTTAGAAGTATATAATTTCTCATAACAATAGCTGTACATTGACATGCTGCACTTGTTATAATAAATCCTACCAACTTGAAAATATTTGAGACAATCGAGTCAAGTAGAGTTAGCTTCTTCTGTTCACGAAATTGTTTGTATAGGAAACTTATTACAAGATAAATTGGATCCCATTCGAAATAGAACAGAAATACCGGCGTTAAAGTACTAACTACAATATACAGTGGTAAATTCAGAAATATTATTAATCCAAACAAATCGAACGGTTTTTTCCTTTGAATAATTAACTTAACTTCTGAAATATTAAAAAGATTTTAAATTTAACATAATGGGTCACAAGTAAAAAATGTTAACTTGTTTGAAGTTTAGAACATTTGATTACCTTTTAGAACCAAATTTATCAGATTTCTGTATAATCTGTAATTGCGAGGTGTTAGCTTCAAGGGGAAACTATGGTCCTTAAGTTGTAGCCAATTAGTCACAGGTAGCCAACATGTACCTTCATTTATCATGAGAATATCAGATAGTAAGGAAATCGTTATCATACACGATAATGAAGCTGGAACTAAAGTTTGAGTATGATTTATGAATTTATTTGGTAGGAGAACGAAAAAGCAGAGTAAACTTGATAAAATGAACATTATTCGAGCCAATGTTGAAACGTAAAAGTAGTTTTGCGGTTTCTGTTTGAGTTTGAAATGGTTCATTTTCCAATGAAATAAAGTCCAGTCGTAAAGTGGGTCTCCAGGAAATGTGTACTTGTCGATGAATAAATTAAGATGGTGAAGAGCTAAAATTAGAACGGTTGGCATTGTAATAAATTTCTCGGCGTAGCTGTGTTTCGTTTTGAAGTGCTTGTAGTTATATACCTTCAGAGAAAGAATAAAAATGCAGCTATGAGTTTGGAGTTACTATAACTTTGAACAAGGTTGAAAGTTCATGCTCCAAAAGCATTTTAACTATATCATATTAATTCGGTATATAAATTGATGCTTACATTTAGGCATGTACATAATAATTATGCATTGAAATTAGTAACCTTTTGGTTAATGTTAACTTTGGAACTAAAAATATACCATTTAATTGTAGCAATGTGGGCAAATAACAATAATCTTGAAGGGTACATAGCTGAGTTATTTTAACTACCATGCAATAACTAAAAATTGTGAAACCATTATTACGTCGTCTAAAACTACATATATGAAAGCATTTAAGTCAATGCGCAAATAATTGTTATTAAAATACTTTCTTGAATAACATACGTCCAGCAGCGTGTCAGCAGTAACTAAATATGTAACAAATTGTTAGTTGAGTATGTTCTGAAATGAAGGCTTTCATATTCGTAATGTCATTTGTTGAACATAACGTAGGTCAAAAATAACCAAACTTTAGTGAATTTAAAATGAAATGACTTTAAAAAGCTTTGAATCAAATAAGTTATGCAAGTAAAAAATGTGAGTCCAGACAACTGACTGATTATCATGGACTGGCTACATAAATTATGGGATCAAGAAAGGAATGCACATTAATTTTCTTTTCAATTGCGCCGTCTGTGTTTTTCTCCGAATATTAATGTAATGCAACTCATTCAGTTTCCTAGAATGTTTTCAACTTTAGTTTTTCTTGCATAAAATGTATTAAATATTCTGGTGCTTGTTTATATGCTAGTTTTTGTGTTATGCAATTTTAGTAGTACCTACATTGCTAGTTTTTATAATATTTATGACTGTATAATTTTGTTTGTTGTACGTTTCCAAAACAATTAAGTGTTTTTAAATAAAAAATTTGTTAAGTTTACTTATCAAATTTGCAATATTAGGTCTGTTATCAATATTAACGATATAAAAACGTGTATCGCAATTAGTTTAAGATTTAATAAGTAAATTTTAAACGATTTGCAAGATATAATTCGAAAAAATTAACAGTTGATATTTAGTTTGTTTTTAATTCATTAAACTGGATATATCATGTTATTAGTTTAATTGCTTATAATTACTACATTCACAACCACATTCAAAACTACATTTAAGTATTCCATTTCCATATGAACATTTAAAATACCTCTGTGTATTGCTCCTAGTCTTATCATCATAGGTTGTGTAGCAACCAAGCATTTGTAAAGTAACGGTCTTCCAAGGACTTTTGATTGGTACTTCCACCTTTTCAGTGCTTCACTGCTAGTATCCAAAACAAATCGTCCAACAGTGAAAATAAAAATAGAAACAATGACAAACAAAGCCGCTACAGAAACACCCATCAATCCCATAACAAAACCTTTAGTTTTTAAGGCTTGAATTGTAGTTCTTGTACTTGCTATTACAGTTACTACAGAAAAAGCTACGTATAGTCCAACAATACTATTTGCAAACTTTATAACGATAATATAACATATGTAAATATTCATATAGAGTAAGTAGGAATGACGACATGCAGGATATGATACGCATTTAGCAAGAAGCCTTAGAAATGAGCTTGCCATTCCACAATTTAGAATTACAAAGTTTCGCATAACAACAGCAACACATTGAGCAGTAGCAAATGTAATAAGAAAGCCGACTAATTTCAAAATATAACCAATTAGCTTATCAGTTAAGTTTATATTGTATGAATATCGTATGCATTTTTGGTATCCAGTGAACATTATAAGATAGATTGGATCCCAATCTCCAATTAGTAAAATGATTGGGAAAAACGTGGTAAGCAATGTGTAAAACGGAAGGTTTACAAAAATCAATAATGCAAACAGGTCTATTGGTTTTTCCTTCTTGTACAATAGTTTTAACTCTGAAATTACAAAAGAACTTCAATTTGACCACAAACAAATGCGTTGAAGAATGGATTTTAATATATTATTAAATGTGTTACCTTTCCAAATCAAATGGATTAAAAATACGTAAAACTGTGGATTGCAGCATCCCGATTTTAAAGCAAATTGTTCGTCTTTGATAAATAGCCAGTTAGTAATTCTTACCCAACTGGGTCCTTCAGATAACATGAGAACGTCGGCAAATAAGGTTACAAATACCATACATGAAATTGTCAAGGAGACTACGGCTTCGGACAATTTAATAAAACCCATCGGATACAGAACAAGAACACAAAATAAACTTGACGCTATAAATATAAGTCTACACAAAGTTGCAATATAAAATGTATTGAATGGATTTTGCCAAATGTTTTGAGTATTCATTTGCCATCGGAAATTAGTCCAGTCATAGAGAATCACAGACGGAAATGTATATTTATCGAGAAGCAGATTTAAATGATACAAGGCTGAAACTAGCACAGATGGCATGATAGTTTGCAGGTTAAAATATTTTGCAAGATAACCGACTATGATGCAAGTTTATGTAATGGACAAATAAAAGGAGAATGAAAAGTTCAATGTATTGACTCCAAATATTAAAGAGAAAATGAAGGCTAAACATAATCGGGTAGGTAATTCGTGTAAATTTAAACAAAAAATCTAATGATGAACGATTAATTTAATTTGAAGTAATACATTGGCTATTTTATACTAATATTTCCATCGAGTAATCATGTATTTAATTGGTGTATGGCTAAATATATGATAACCTGATTTTATTCGGTTAGGAAACCAAATTTGTAATGGATATCATTTGACTTTTGAAAATTATAGAAACTTAATACTTAATTGGTATGGTTGCTCAAGAATATTTAAGTAGTTGTGTTAGGCTGGTAAGTAACGGGTCAAAACTGTGATCTGTTTGTCTGTCTGCGGCTAACCATTATTAAGTGTCTGGTAATGGATCATTTATAGATATGTGATACTTTGACTCATTATACTTGATGTGATCCATTTAGTAATAACTTTCGCTAGTTACTAGTAGAATTGCAAACTAAAATATTAGTTTTATCAACCGAGTAACATTGTAAGTGAAAACTCGTCATTAGCTTTACTTTAAGTATTTATGATAGCCATTCGTAAGTTTATTTTATTTCGTAAAGCAATTTGTTGAAATTTAATTTATAAATAAACTGTCATCATTTAGAATATTGACTCTCAGCAAGTTTTAAACCCATAAAATTAAGTGGCTAGACCTGCTATTGAAGTTTGATTCGTCTAAAAAGACAAACAAGAAGCTTAAAGACAAGTTCATAATGCCTTACATCGACAACTATATTAGTTGAAATGTTCCAATCTTAACAAATGTATTCAATGTTTAAATCATCTGAACTCTAATTGTAAGTGACATTGTGTTTACAAGACTGAAAATGTTTAAAAACATAGAACGACTGATTAATTCCAACGATTTGATAAGGAAAAATTTGTATACATAACAGCATATCATTTAAAAGTGGGATAAGATCTAATGATCATCATAAAACGTCATATTAATTTAACTTACAGTGATGTATAAGCTAAACATCAATTTAAATAATTCCTTTTGGCTTTTTTATAAAGCTTTATTTAACATACACTGAAACAATTTCGTTATGGCTTATACCGAGCAAAATTATCTGTAATTCTAAAACTGGTTCTATTCAAAACTCATCGTAATATCCTTTTAGGCCTAATTTGTAATAACACCACTAGTTCAACGAAAAAATGATATCAGAAATACTTGTAGCCAGCTTCTTTTATACCATTCTTAAGATGCAGCGCAATAAATGCTATGTAATAAATTCAAGGTTTCACAGAAAACTTCCATTGTTTTATTGTTTATGTATTCGAAGAAAATTATGGAAAAACTTGAGATCTTTCAATGTAAAGTACTATATGTAGTTTAAGAAACGAATTAGAATTGTAAAATTTTCGTACTCTAATTATGTGATTTCAATTATAATCTCATTTAAAAGAAAAACTTTCGAATATACCTAGTACGTTTATGGGTAAATAGATACGTGTACAAACGTATTATCAAAGTTATCAAATCCTAGAAACAAGATATTTCGGAATGTTCATCATAGTTGGAATTCATTATGCAACAACAGAAATAAATTCGGTCCTTTTGGTAGTAATTGCATTTAATTGCTAACACAATCTCTTACGAATATGTAAACATGCCATTATACTAATATTTGCAACGAAATTCGACAACAATCAACGAATATTTTAATTGAGCATTGGTGTATAAAGTTATTCTGTTACCGTGGGTCAGATTTTGTTTCAAATCTACTAAAAGCAAATTATTTTTTTATGTATGTGTAGAAAAATTTATTTAGGAAATTAATTACGAAGACTAACATATTAAATAACATTCCTATTGTATTATATACCTTGCAAATCTCAAATTTTTAGCTACTTTTCAAATTCTCAAAAGCCGTAATACTACCAATAAATCGGTTTATCCTTATCATATCATGTATGATTTTTTGCTTATGAACATACATCTCTATGTACCATAAAACATACATTCATTTAATATGACGTGATCTAGTACTAGCCTCATGGCCTCATTACTTACTACAAGTATCTCGGTTTTGCAATGGCATCAAAATATTTGTTAATTTATTTGCCTTATAAACAAATTGGGTTGACCTCCAACAAGGCCTCTATACCAAATTAAGTAATTTAAAAATGCTTTTAGGGTCCTTAGGTGAAGAAGAATATTTTGAAACATTTGATGGCAATGTAAGTCCGTACGCATAACGGTCCGGATAATCTGAGTTTTCATAATTTTATAACTTCTGGAATCACAATGTGCAATAACAATAACAAAAACTGTGTGAGATACCAAAAAATACATCTGTATTTATTTTTTTAAATGATGGTTCATAAAACATGCTTTAATAAAGTACAATAGAGTGTGGAGAGAATTTGGAAACTATTTTTTAATAACAAAAGGCTTAACCAAATCCACAGGATTTAAACAACCGAAATTAAATGTTACTTTTTTTTCAAAATTCATGACGTAATAAAGTAACTTTAACATTTACTTTTTATTTGTCATTTCTTGTTACAAATCGTGATATGTGAAAAATTACACCACTACACGAAAATATCACTAGCATGAGATCCTAACAAACCTGAAAGACTAGGTGTATTGCTTATGCATCACTTTTTGACTTAAGATAGTGTTCTGGTCCATTCTTCTAATTTGTGAATATTGGTGTCCAATATAATACACGGTTAAGATAAGCATTTTTAATTTTTGAAGTTTTGTCATAAGTTAAAATCCATATTTCAGCCTGAAAAAAATCGAATATCGTAATCCAGATTGAACTTACGTGAGTTTTGCTTGCGTGCAGACATTAATTTTATAGGAACTAAAGTATTGAATTAAAAAACACATATATGAATATACTAGTTGTCGAATAATTAGTTCCTTATATATGGATAATTTTGTATTGATTTAAAACCTTTCTTGTAGTTTTTTTATCACATTGGACTGTTAATATATACGCTATCTCTGACAAAGGATGTAAACTTTAGACATTACATGATATGTTTTTAAGTTACGAAGTATGATATCCAGACGACGTTTTCGATCATACATATTTTTTCAATAAAAATACAGTCTTGTTTTACCATGATACCACGTAGCTAAATTTGCATGTATACATGAGGCTCATAACGAACTATTTTAATTGCACTCAGACTACATAAAACTATTGCATGTTCTGGCAAAGATGTTATACCAGGAAGCTATCTAATTGAAAATTGATCGGAGCTTTTGTAACCAAAAGAGTTGGTTGACATGAATCATTATGCAAATGGCTGCAATAATATGTAACTGTCATTTAAATTCGGTAGCTATTTTCATCATTTTCTTTTCGTACAACGTATGATACGTGTATGAAACAAGCTGATAATGATAAAACGTAGATCATAGATGCTCCATAGAAACTGCTAAAATTAAAAGATTTTCCAAATCCATTTTTGTAGAAGGAATAGTATTCCTATTTCGGTTTCTTTCCGAATTACAACATCAAGTATATTGTATTAAATTTGTTACTAAAACTCCGCTGTTAGAAATAATTATGGGTTTAATAAAGAAGTTAGCGTTGTCTGTGGTGGTGGTTTGTTGCTGTGTTGGTATTTCGGCCACATATTCCTCAAAAAGTGCGTATTCTAGTAAGATCAAGAATGTCTTAAACGCACCAATAGAAAATCTGGAACTATTCATGAAACCTTTTCAAAACCATAATTGTCTGTTGGTTGTCGACAAGTACAAAAATATGAATCCTCTGAATACTGGAATTCCTTTGATTTTACGGCTCCCATCGAAATCTGCAATAAGTAAAAACGTATCCAGATTTCTTTACCCGAAAAAAACCAAAAAGAAACCACGTTATTACCTTAGCAAGTTAGATCCTATAAGCTTTCCATTTAAAGTAAAGCCATGGAAATGTACCATCCATATATCTGCTCCAATTTCACAAGAAACATATTATGATTTTGTTGGTTCAACTATAGATGAATTTGTCGACGACATTTTTCATACCAAAACATACTTTAAGAGAAAAAACAAAGGGCTTCAAATGCTATCTTCGTCAATTCCGCTTTGGTATATTGTAGTCACCAATTATCAAGTACAACAATTTTCAAAGCCTGTATTGTCATCATATTTTGAGAATCAGGCATACTTAAACAAGGGAAGTGTTTTTATACATTCAGCTGAAATATTTTGTCTATCATGCTTGCATATAAAATCGTGGTTCGGCACATCAAAATCCTTTAGTGTTAGCACCGACTTTCTACCTTTTTTACCAGAACTAGTATTAATGTTTGGAATTCCTAGGGATTCAGATATGGTTGCCCTAGGGTACATCTTTCCCTTAACAGGAGACCGTCATTTGTTTCAAAGTAAACTATTTAAATGTACCAAATCAAGCGATTCAACCTGGCCATTTTCAACGAATGTTTCAAGTAGCTCAATTGATAATCGTGCTACACTTGGTTCGGCAAACATTTGGAAAACTCTCATCAAAAACTACACATTGGTTGACGAAGAGTTGAAATCCAGATGTACAAATGGAAAAAGTCATAACATCCAAACTTTATATGCTTCCATACGAATTGAGAGATTCATAGAAGAAAAGCTAAGTATATATAGATTCCCCATAGCCATCCCAGATAGTTGGAATTCGTATGGAATTATCAGTTGTGGAATCCAAGGTACATCAACATTAGCTTTTCATGAGCTAGTAAACGTGTTTGGGAGGTCAGTTTGGAGTGCAATTATTGTAACAGTTGTTTTCCTGCTTTGGTTTTCAAATTACTTGTCACACGCATCTACAACAATCAAATGGTTATATCCCATTAAACTACTTGTTGAACAGGGTGACCCATTTCCGATTGGGTATTTTAAAAATCTGGAAGGCAGGCTTATATTTTGCTTAATAAGTTTGTCAGCCCTTGTAATAAGCAACTGTTATAAGAGTGAAAATGTGTATAGAATGGTGTACCCAAGATTGCCGTTAGGATATGAAAAACTTGACGACCTAACTCGAGACAACTTTTCATTATTCAATGGAGCTAGAGTAATTGGTGTGATAAGTGATAATATTAAAATGCCTGTGAAGTTGCATCATGACAAAAAATATGGAAGTAAATATATTAGGAACAAAGACGAATCCGTTTACATGATATCCAGTTTATTTGCATACACTGGAATTGACAAAAATTTGAGCGATTACGTACTTTATGAAATGGCAAACTTGCATCATAAGCTCCCAAAACTGTTAATAAATTTAGTAGAACAGACATATTTAGAATACAAAAAACGTAAGGCAAAGACAAGCCTCGACTTCTTGCAATACAACAAAATGGTTAAAGAACTTTACCGGTCATCAGAGAGCGTAATCCTGTTTAATGAAATTTCAAGCTGCAACAGGTCAGCATTAGTTTTATCAAAAAACATATTTGGAAATGTGATAAGTCATATCCAAAACCAAAGTAACAACTCTCATAAAGTTTATATTGGAACAGAAAAGTACTTTAAAAAATTTACCGCATTTCGAATTACAGGAAACATCAGCCCATCTTTAATAAGAAGAATACAAGCAGTTCGGGACTCAGGACTATTTGAATGGGTAACTAATATGTTTAGTGATGTGGTAGTAAGGAGACACGAAGGAACTCGAATTTTACGACCAACTAAACCTAGCATGAATGGAAATATTTTAGTAATATTTGTGGTACTTTGGGGTGGCTTATTTGGCTCCATTTGTATATTTGGTATCGAGAAAAGGATTTTTTTTGCAAAACATATGTTAAAATGGGTTTTAAATTGGAGAGACAGTATAAATACGTGGTTCAAATCTGAAAATATTCTTTATTTCACTAAAACAATCACAATTACTATAACGAATAAGAGAATAGGAGAATAATGAGCTTACTACTATTGTATTTTAACTCTAATCTTTGCCTAATAAAGCCTTTCGAAGCATTTATATGAATATGTATGATTGAATGTAATTATACTGAAATTAGTAAAGTAAAATATTGGTTTTGTAGCTTCAGGTTTTAACAATTGGTTCCATTAAGTAATACAAGTGTTTGTACACAGCTGATACTACACCACAACATTTTAAGTTCAAGTTGATTGTTTTTCATGCTTAATATGTTGTCCATTGTGTTAAGTAAATAAGGACTTAAAGCAATTCGGAAAATAGACCCTTGTGAAGGTTTCATTTGTTCACTAAATGATCATGACTTATGTAAATGAATATAATCTTTCAGCCATTTACCAAGCATATAAACTTTGGTGTCGGATATGTTCATCATGCGACCCGCTATTTATTAGTATGGAAAAGGGTTATTTAAAAGCCATTTAAATGGTAGATGTCGTTACTCTAATATCGGTCAACGTATTTGGTCCGTTTTCAGGATGCATTGTGCGTTTCATTCGGAGTAACTTTGTGCAAGGTTTAAACACTCTAAGTAAGCGAACTTATGTAAAAATACGAACAGGACTAATCCGACACCAAAAAAGGTATGGATTGGTATAACAAGACAGTAAATCCATAAAGACTTGCAACATAGAATGTAGCACTTAACAAAACCT
This sequence comes from Entomobrya multifasciata, assembly GCA_034693345.1. NCBI lineage: Eukaryota > Metazoa > Arthropoda > Collembola > Entomobryomorpha > Entomobryidae > Entomobrya > Entomobrya multifasciata. The sequence goes on along the minus strand of JAQFXM010005406.1, from coordinate 1,430 downwards.
AAGAATATTATTAAAGTGACATTCATAGACTTGTATGCTTTTCAATATAGAAAAAAAGCTGTTCAGTAGTTTACAAATGGTAGCAAAAATTTGACTACGTTTAAGTATTCTACACGATAGTCAAGCTGTGTTCTCAGTTAAACTAGTCCAAAATGATTGGAATATCACCAAAACATTGCGGCCTGTGCGTTGAGTCCCATAAACAAACGATGAAACAATTTCCAGACGTTTGAAACGCTATAACTAATCATTATTGTGTGGCTTATACTTAAAATAGTTGGAGTTGGAGTTTGGAGTAGGCTTAGAGTTTGTTTTGTGAAGTAATCATGCTTTCAAGTTTTATGCAACCTTTGCAAAAATTGTCAACAAAATCCCGAGTTAAATTTTATTTACGTTTTAACAAGGTAACACAACGATACAAACATAGATAGGTTTATTTCCTAAATACACAGGTTGTCGCAAATATTCGTGTCCTAATTCACACGTTACATGTATTTGACATGTTGCAAGTATCCATTGCATTTGTAACAAATTTGAACGACACAAAGAGCAAACAAAACATTAGTTTTCACGGTAATTTTTATACAAACCAAATGTTGGATGCTTGTATACATCACTTCAAAAGTATTGTAAACTGTTCAGTTTAAAGCAAGTCTTAGTGTTTTAAAGTATCGTAGTGGCATGTACTGTTCACGTGAACACTTTAAGATTGTACTCCGATCTATTGTCATTGTTGTGTAGCATTATCTTAGTGAAATAGACTTTACTTGCCCTTTATGCTCTCAATTGAAATTGATAGTCTGAATTTAATTGTGTTCGGAAACATTATGGTTAGTCTATTCATTTACACGTTAATAGTAATCAGTACTGGTATTGAAAGGAATAGTGCTGATTTACAAATAAACGAAATTAAAGAAGGAATACTTTTTAAACTATTTGAAACTTGCACTATTCAGTACTTTTCTAGTCATCGAAGTTTTCCAGAATTTGATTTTGTTGAAGACATCAGTTCAAAATCGATCGTTGGTTTACTCTACACTTTTTCTCTAACAAACTCAACAGCACAAACCACCAGTCTGTATAACTTTACGAACCCACTACGGCTTATACGATTAGGTGAAATCTGTTTAGTTTACTTTAATTTTCTTTCATCAACTGCAGTTGTCAATTTTCTAATTAATCTTGACATGGAAGTATCGGTTGGTGGTAGACACTGGCCTGTGAATATACCCAAATTCCTAGTACTCTTCGTTACAATGAGTTATAAAAGTTATCAATTTGTAGTTTATGATAACAATGCAATATATATTCCTTGCCTGCGCTGTCACACAAAAATTACCTTGCACTGATTCTAGTAAAAATTTCAAGTAAAAACGATTTACTAAATCAATGGATTAAATACAACTCAAACTTTTACTTATCTTGGCATC
>JAQFXM010005405.1:0-15046 GCA_034693345.1 Entomobrya multifasciata | reverse complement strand
ACATAGCGGAATTTTTTTAGTCGAAATTTTTATAGTCGACAATGCATTTTGTTGAACTATTTTAGTCGACCTCGAAGCAAGTTATGTGCAAGTCACAAATCATCTTGTTACGAATAAACATTTTATGTGTCCTAGTCACCATAAATTTCGAAGATCCAATAATAATTAATTTCCATAAACAATTCCTTAAGTTTACCATTGAATTTTTCGCATCGATATGCATCTTAGGTTTTCATTCATAAAATGCTCTGGCGATGCTGGGAATTTTTTCCCCATAGTCCATTTTCACACACCAAATAAATCAAATAGGAACGTACAAGAAGTAGAGCAGAGATACATGACGAAAAATAGAGGGAACCTGATAATGTATACGACTCTAATATATTACTACCCAAATACCCATATCTCGAACATGAACAACAATCTCTGTATCAGACAATAACGATGACGTAATCAGCAGTTTCAAAACAGCTAATCTAAGGCGGATTCGAATTCGCAAAACTATTAAAATGTTACTCCGACACAAGTTGAGACGAGAAGCAAACGTTTACGAAAGGTTAATTTTTAATGTTTTTTTACATTTGACATGCTTAAATGTTAATATTATATACGAATAATTAAGATCCGTCCACAGTTTTATTATGAAAGTTGTATAAGTGACGAAGAAACAGTGAGAAAAAATTCAACTAATTCCGACTAAATTCGACAACTTCGTTTCTTCTAAAAACAATGTCGACTAAATCCATTTCTTCTAAAATAATTCTACTAAATCAATTTCGTCACTAAAAATTCGACAATAATTTTTAGGTCGACTAATAAAATTCTACAAGTAAAAATCTTCTAATAACCCTATGCACGAACAACGAGTCGACTCTATTATACCGACCCGTACAAATTACGTAACAAATCGTAATAGAACCCCAAGCATTAGCTACGCTACTATGCCAAACGGACGGACGGACACACATACGCACACATACACATACATTCTGTTTTATTAAAGGAGTTTGATAAAAATTCATTTAAAATACACGCAAATACAATACAAAATACATACTAAAATATAATTTTCGTACCAAAATTATAATACGTTAAAGTATTGAATTGAAATAAGCCGCACCATTTTTATTTTATTTTTTTAGGTAGTTTCCAAACAGGCAATTTTAAAAGGGAACTGCCTAAAAACTAAAAGATCAAAAGGCACAAGATATTTGTTCAACAAAATTTTTACACAGTGTATCGTTTCTGGAACATGCAATATTTTCTGCCTACATCAATCCATCACATTAAGATAAATGTGGTAAAGCCGTTTACGTAATTTTGTATGATTTTTAAACAATTATTTGAAATTACATAAATCTATTTGCCATGCGTAGGTGGTAAGTTGAATATTTACGTAGCCCAAAATAGTCAGCAAATTTTTTAAATTAGCAGTATTTCTTATTGGGACTGAAAATTCTGAAAATAATGATACAAAAGTTATCTTTTCAGATTTAGATGTGACGTATTATTATTCAGAAACCGAAGTATCTTACTGTTCTTCTGTAACCAATAAACCCTGAAAGATAGGATAATATTAATCAATCTGACGAACTAATGTCATCGTAATCCACCCTGTTACAGTATACAAGAAAACGTTGGAGAAAAGTAAGTGTCGATACTTGTCACAAAATCTAAACTTTTTGGTTTCATAAGAAAAAAACATCGATTTTGAATATAATGGAGAGGTACATAGGCAGAATAATTACAGGATTTTAAAATGGTTAGGATAAATTATTTATTCCGAGTTGGAATGCACTGAATAAAATGGCATAAAACTCAGAATTTTGGTTGAAAATCACACACGTGCATATCCACTTGATCCAGAACAATATTTTGGATCATTTGCTCAATCTAATGTTTTTTCATCGAAAACAAATCAGTGTAGCGCCAGAGTTATCAAAGTTGCGTACAAACCGAATCCGCCAAATATACTAAAAAACAACAACAGTGACCCCTCTAATGTTTATGGAGCACATCCAATGTTGTTTCATGAAATTTCTAACCGAAGTAACGTCACGTTTCTTTACACTCACTAAACTGCAACTCTAGGGTGTGGCGTTTTAAAACCGACTGGACAAAACTGGAATATTAGCCGACAGGGCAGATGATAAGTCAGATGGCAAAATTCCCAAAATAGATCAAATTCAGTACATATCCGTTACCATTTGGGCGTTATTAGACTCCATAGTTTTTGTAATTGAAACACTTAAGCAACAGGGTACTGATATACAGGCCAAGCTGCAATTATTGAGTTCTGTCATGCTGGTACTTGTCATAGTAGCTTTTGCGGTTTTAGCGATTCTATCCAACTAAAGCGATTTCCAGAAATCATTTTTCAAAATAATTGAAACTTGTTTATTAATATTTGCCGAACGACCATGTAACCAATCTAGAAGACGAAGATATTACCAGTTTATAATATGTGTTTGGATATTTTCTGTCTTTATGATTGAGAACTATTACAAAAACATTTTGATTTCTAACATAGCTTTTACTGAAACCACAAAAATATCACAATCATTTGAAGATCTACAAAACTGGAGACTTGCGTATTGATATGATTTTAAGTTGTTAATCAGATTGTAAACGAACGCGAGGATGGGCGAAGGAGAACTCCACATTTCATAAAATACAGAATTCCATTTTCACTTTTTGACAAAAAATGAAAGTGGTAAGAACTGGAATAGTAATTGTTAAGTTATTTAATTGACGGAGTCAAAAGTCAACTAAAATGTTGCGTTAAGTCAGTTAAACTGTAATGCTGATCTGAAGGCATTTATTTGAATTGTTTTTTTAAACATAACTTTTAAGTTCGGCGCATAAATATTTCCAATGGTTTTGTTTTTGTACGTTAAAAGAAAACTAAACGCGAGTGCTGACCAGTTGCAAATAGATGCTTCATTTTAGGAAAACTTGTTCGATCACACACGCACCCTAGACAATTATTGCAAGTCTGTTAAAATAATTTCGAAACTAATTATCTAAATTTTCACTTAAGGTGTTTAATTTTTAGGAATAAACATCAATTATTTGTTTGCAAAAATGGAATTTATGCTTTTGCGAGACACCGAGGTGATTTTTTCATCCGCCCCGACAATTCAAACGGTCAATGGCATGGTAACAAGATCTTCCGGCTTGTTCAGTGCTGAAATCGAATCAATAGAACGAGGGGAAAGCTTAATTGACGATTCAGTGTACCCGGAAAGACTCAGCACAGCACTGATTACTAATTGGATCACTGATCCTTGGAGAATTATGAGAAGAGCTGATCAACAACTGTAAGTCAATTTGTCAATAATTGAATTCAATGTTTACCGATGATTTTGACGTTTAGTTTAAATGAAATTGATATTTATTGTATTTCTTTTAAGGAACTGGTCCCTACGATTTGACATTTCTCTGCCTGAAAATCGCGAGTCGGTGCAAGAAGGCCAGAGCTCAACCAAGGGAGTGGGGAAATTGAAGATATCATCATTAACCAAGAACGTTTTTGGGGAAAACTTTCTTCGTACTCTTGACAACATTTTTGGGCAAACCGCGGCAGAGAATATTGGGGATGAAAACAATGTTACTTTGAATCTAGCTGTCCGAGGATTTCGTTTGCAGGCGAGATCAAAAGATTTTCCCGCAGTAAATTGGAAAGCTGAAGGTAAAAACCTAATAGGTCTTAAATCATATTTTGTTCTACAGTTCATTAATATATTTTGGGCATTTTATGATTAAAAGTTGTTTTTTTGTGTATAAATCTTGTTCTTAAAGGTTTGAAATTGGATCCTAAAGAGAAACGCACTATACCAATTGATTGTACTTATGAAGGACTTGAACTACCTAATGATAAGGTTCTCCAAAGTTGGAAGAATGGGCTAACATTTTGTGGATTTTTCTCAGTTTCTGTGGTTCTCAGTGATTCTTCTCTTGAAATGCTTTATGCCATTAATCAGTCTACCTCGGATATTAAGTATGGACAGTTTAGAGAAGTTTTGGAAAATGAGATTTGTACTGACGTTGAGATAATATGTGGTGGTTCACCAAACAGTCAGGAATCTATAAAGTGTCTGAGGTATCATCAGGTCTCATGATACCCCTTACATCAGACGCGGCTTTCGCCCAAGAAAGTGCGTCTCTCTCTTTGGCTTTAGCCAATGGCATTCCTCCACCTCGATCGTACGCATTGCAGAAGAAGATGCAAGCTTGTTCCCACTTGCCATCAACCATCAATCATTCTTACTCACTCTAATTTGTAATCTCATCATTCTCTGTCAATGTCAAGTGTATTGTATTTCCGAATAAATATAATTATCAAGAACTATTGCTTATCGAACCGATAACCTCATCTCATTTGCTTCATAGCAGTTACTATCATCACAGTGTCATCGAATATTCCTGGCTGGGGAGAGCGAGGTGTTCCGAGGAATGTTTGAGAGTGGGATGAAAGAAGCAACGGGGAACAAGATCGAAATTGAAGAAATGAGTGAGAAAGGTGTAAGGGCTATGTTGGCGTTTTTGTATTACCGGGGGATTAAGGGAATTTGTGAGGATAGTGAGTTGGCTGTGGAGGTACTCCAAGCGGCAGAGAAATATGGGATTAATTGTTTGAAAAATGAAACTGGGCATATTTTGAAGGATAAAGCGAATGGGTGGTTTAGTGGGGATGCGGCGGTGGAACTGTTGCTGTTTGCGAAGAAGATTTGTCCAATGAAAATGGTGGGAGGGGTGGATGTAGATGGGGAGGAAGGGAAGAAAACAAATAAAGCTTTAATTCAGGCTGAGTATTTTTGGGAACCTTTAAAGATTAAGGCAGTCAAAGTTCTCAAATGGTAAGCTGGTTTTTTAAAATGTAGCGTTTGGGAAACATATTTCAGTGGAAATTTGAAGACTTATTTTAAGTTGTATTTCCGTTTGAATTCCAGGTACTCTGCAGAACAACCAAAAAGTCTGATGGAATCTAAAAAATATCAGGAGATTTTTAAGGATTTTGGAAACCCTCAACTTGGAATGGAGATTGCTGCTTTATATCTTCGATATGGGTAAATTATTGGGGAACGCGGTAGAGTTTACAGATTAAACTGTATTTTTTCTGTTTCTAAAAACATGTTGCGATGCCTTTTATACTATCTGTGTGAACATGGTCTATGTTTAGTTTCCGCTATTATCAAACATTAAACTAAAAAAATACGTAGTAGGACGGCAAGTTAATTGCTTTTATTTATTTATCGAGCAATTCATAATTTAACATAAAACAGTATGCCTCATACTCAAAAACTTATAGAAATTGTCTATTTGAATAAGAATTTAACCATGATTAAAAGCCTACTCGACAATTCTATTTTAGTACAAGATTCTTATTATACAATACGTTTAAAGGTGTGACCTAAAGCATTAAGTCGCGCGGGTTATTTGTTTACTTACTTTACCATTTATCTTAGAAATCGTTTTTATCACAGGTATCTCAGAAAGCTGAAAGTTTCAATAAATTAATTTGCTTACCAAAATTACTATACTTAATTACGAGACAATACAACTAAAAAGTACACAAATGTGCATCAAAATCCAAGTCCAAATTTCTGGAACAATTAATCCAATCGAAGAATCGCAGAGGTTAATTCCGTTCCAAGTCGGAGATTTCCACCAAAGATCTTTTGGTACATGCCAGACTCCAAAAATGTTGCTGGTTTATTTTTCATGTACTTTCAGACAGAAATAAACAAAATATGTCAGAGAATGTATTAGGCAAACTTTCAGAACAGCAAAAATAAAAACATTCTCTACATAAGTAAATAGTTCATCTTAACCTCACCATTTGAGCACTTTCAAGCATTTGATTTTCATAGACTTCCACGCCTGATTTTCATATTACTCAACTCCTTGTTGATTTCATCACTCACATGGCTCTCAACTTCAACTTTTTTGACAGCAAAATGTACATCAAAACCAAGTAAGTGATACATCTCACTAAAAATTATACACGTATGCAATGAATCTCGTTCCAGTGCAACAGTCAGGAAGTTCAAAGTGCACCTGATTTTTAACAGCTAGTTCTCTCATTTAAAATGCAATAATACAATAAAGAATCTTGGTACATTATATTTCAAATGTTAATTTCAAGCAATGAGTTCATTACTAGTTTGCTGCAAAGAAAGATAAAAAAGATATTGGGCTCTGAATTAATAAACGTAAATTTATGTAGCTACCCTTATGTGTAATTACTTTCCGAACTAAATTGTCCATAAATACATTCTGTTCGGAAAGTATTGCAAAGAATGTGAAATCGCCATAACTTTCGTATGCGTCGGAATTTTGAAAATCAGTGTTCACATAAAGATAGATTTTTTTCTGCATCTAATCATCTGCACTTTTGTACCCTTTGATGAGTTCCCTAACAGATACGATGCGTCGAAAAATAATCTCCAAATTTACCTGTTCCGAAAGTATTGCAAAGGTAAAAATTTGATCGCGTAATATTTCGATTTCAAACCCGAACATGAATTTTTCACATACTAAAAGTCGAGTAGGTTTTTAATCATGGTTAAATTCTTATTCAAATAGACATTTTCTACAAGTTGATGATTATGAGGCATACCGTTTCATGTTAACTTATGAATTGCAATACTTTCGGAACAGGTAAATTTTGGAGATTATTTTTCGACGCATCGTTTCCGTTAGGGGACTCATCAAAGGGTACAAAAGTGCAGATGATTAGATGCAGAAAAAAAATCTATCTCTAAGTGAACACTGATTTTCAAAATTCCGACGCATACGAAAGTTATGGCGATTTCACATTCTTTGCAATACTTTCGGAACAGAGTTTAATATATAGTTTCTATTTAAACTTTTTCGTACAAAATATAATAAAAAACTGCAATTGTCTACGACAAAAGTTCACCCAAGTGATGTGTGAATATTTAGAAAAATGATATGTACTTTAGTGAAGAAGCAGTATTTTTACTCATTGATTTAATTTAACAATTTTGTATAAAAATGCACTAGTTAGAATGATGACCCATAGGGATTTAATAATTTTTATAGTATTAAATGTCTCTTTTGTAGCATTCGTCGTAGTAGACTTAAACGCTGACGTCTCTCCGGTTCGTATGCCTGAATCAGCAGGTCATTACCTTGCATTGATTTGCAGTACAACGCGAAACGTAAATCCATACAAAATTACGTAATTTTACGTATTTTCATTTAAGCATACTCAATTATGTAAGTTGTGATATGATTACGCAATTTTAAGACATGCATGAAAAATTTACGGGTCCTACGTGTAAAGTGTAACACGGAATCGAATATGTATCATGCATGGTATATATCCCAAATTCGTGAATTTAAAGGATTAGTCCCAAAAAACTCAAAGTCACGAAATCATAGGAATAATAGTAATTTATTGTTGTTTCAATTAAATATTTTACTGGTTTGGGAGTTAAGTAAAATAAAGAGCTATTACGTTTTAATTTCTCAAGTCACAATGGAATTCGTTATTTTACGAGATACTGAGGTCACTTTTTCCGGACTTGGGAGTTCAAACATACCAGGATTTATTGGTAGAGAGTCAACGTCACCCATTGTAGCCAAGATTCAAGCCAAAAAAGATGACGCTGATGGCACTGACAATGAACATTTTTCGGACCAACTGACCACAGCTATAATTAAAAACCCCTGGGCACGTAGGTTTTCGAGCGAGTGGACCGACATGTACAGTACAAATAAATGTTTATTTTAATCATTTCTATTCAGTATATGTTTACGCTTAATCCATAAATAAAAATATTTTGATGTGTTTCATTTGTTATCAGAGACTGGGCTTTAATAGTAGGAATTTTTCTACCAGATCACTCCCACTTTGCCGTTGATGACGCAGGGACCACTGATACTGGAGCTGGTGAAAAGGGTCAAGTGTGCGGCGCCATATCGGTAGAGACCGAATCAAAAAGCGATAACAATTTTCTCTCAATTTTACGCAATGGCTTTAATGACCATAATTTATCTATGAACGTCGTTATCAAGAATTTTGGATTAACGAATAATTCATTAAATTATGCTTCTGGTGTCAACATGAAAGCTGAGGGTAAACATGTTAAATATGTTTACGAACTAATTAAAAGTCACAACTATACTGAAATATCTTTAAATCAATTTATAGGTGTGATACTTGATGTAATACCTAACGATACCAACATATTCATACTGCGGTGTTATGACAAGCCGGTGGTTTCATTAAAACCTGACATCCTTGCTGCGTGGAAAAATGAAGAAGAGTTTTGTGGAACCTTTACACTTTCATTGGTGCTCAGCAGCGCTGCCCTCAGTATGCTTAACTCCAAAAAGCTGTATCCCTGGAACGAGAAATTTGAACATTTGAAACATATGCTGGAAGATGAAATGTATACAGATTTTGAAGTCCTTGCTGGAGTTTCCCCGGATCAAAAGGTGGTGAAATGTCATCGAGCATTTCTTGCAGCTGGAAGTGACGTGTTTCGAAGGATGTTCGAAAGTGGGATGACAGAGGCGACGGGAAACAAGATTGAAATTGAGGAGATGAGTGAAAGGGGTGTCAGGGCATTGCTTGCCTATTTGTATCATACGGACCTCACGGAGCCTTATGAAAGTAGTGATATTGCATTGGAACTGTTACAGGCTGGGGAGAAGTATAACATTCAGAGTTTGAAGGAGAGTGTTCGAGATTACATGACGGCTAAGAACAGTGGATGGTTTGGAGTTGACATGGTTTTGGAATTGTACGGATTTGTGAGGACGTTTTGTCTTAAAGTAGGAGAGACGATAAAAGATGTGGACGAGGCAGACATTGAAATGGAAAGCTATCAAAGTGATGAACTTCCTGTTAATTTTGAGGAGACGGAGGCATGGAAATCTCTAAAAAATAAATGTTTGAAGGTGATTAGGTGGTAAGTATTCTTGATCTTGATTGAACATTGTCGTGGTTTTAGAAATAAGGTTTATCGTGGATGCCGATTTTTATTTATGTTTGCCTAAGGTACACCAAAATGAAGCCTAAAACTTTACTGGAGTCAGTCAAGTATCAGGAGATTTTCACTAAGAATCTGAAACTTGGAATGGAAATCAGCTCTGGGATGCTACGATTGGATTAGTGGAGAAATTTAAAAAAATATTGTGTATTTTCTGCAGTCTTTTGTGAACGTGTAGTTTATGGATAGAAGCGACTCACTTATTTGTAAAAATGGCGAAATTAATTCGACAGAAATTGCCAATGCGTCGGATTATAAGGTGAGCAATGCATTGTTGTTTTGCTGTAGTTTGTGTAACTTTGTATTGCTAATATGTACGCATATTTTTGATATCATAAGTTGAATAAAGGAATAACTCTTGTTGAATACGCTTACAGAAGAACTACTTCACTTGATATCAGATCTCATGAAATTCCAAACCCTCTCATAATTTCGTTTTTTTTGTCGTTCCCAAGAAACTAATATTTGTTTGCCTCGAATGTAAAAATATTTACCCAACTGCAATATCACCATGTACACCCTCATAGAATTACCATTAGCCATTAAAAGTACAAAAATGCTTATGCCATGCAACTGCTTCCGATACCGACCGAGTTTAAAATAGCAAAATATTAGAGCTAGTTCAAAAGCTCCACGACCCAACAGCAAAAAACGGACCACTGTAAGCAATGGCATGATTATTAAGCACCTAAAATGCCATATAAACTAATGTTAAATTCTCAGGTTTCCTTAACGTATTTAAATTACGATATGATGTGCGCCCTAATCTAAGTTCTTTAGTTAACATGATTGTAAAGTAGAGTAAATAGTATAGGAGGAAGCCTAATGTAACGGATGCATTTAAGGGTACGGAACACATCAAAACAAATGTATTCTTATGAACACATAAACGAAACATTCTTTTTAAGTTTGTCATAGAGTGCAAACAGTCTGTTGAGCCGATCCCGGAATGAGAAAATGGGCAGAAAACGATGTACTCTGTGCTTACGCGTTAATATCTCGAAATCAGTAGCGTACTTTCAAGAGCCAGTTTAACAATCTGCAAGTCATTGGGCGTTTTAAATGTTGCAATTTAAATGAAGAAAATCGTTAAACTTTACACCGATAAATAATTAAAATAGCAAACGCCCGCTCTTTTATTTTCCGGCTAGAATTTAAGTTTTCATAAGCAAAGCTGTAACTGATAACATTAATATCCGAAGTACACACAAGAAACATACACGTATATATGTATATACACCCCAGCCACACACACACACACATCGTTCAAACCATTGCATTGCATTTGCTTTAAAAATGGCTCATAGAGTATTAAAAATGGCAAAACTTTGGAAGTTAATTGAGATTCCTGAAAAGGATAGGCAACCAAATATTCTCAAACTAGCAGCATTTGTATTGCTTTTTACGGGGAGTGTTATGATAGTAGTAGTTAACACATTACTCCCCTTATTCTGATGTACTAGGGTACTGTAATAAGTTATTCTGTTCAGCGAGTTCGAATGCGCAAAATTGAAACTCGACAAAAATCGTGCCTGTATTTTTTAGCAAGACCAAGTTTTTCGGCTAAACAATAATTGTAGCATAAAAGTACATAAAGTACATTCAACATAACGTGTTTAATATCAAAACTTTGATATTTATGATTTAGAAAACTGTAGCAATCCAAAAAACAATAGCTCAAAAATCATGAGAAAATTGGTTTTTGACCATTTTTACAAATAAACTCCTTGCTGCCAAATGGCTAGCACTGAAACCCCAAGTTTTGGCACACATCTACGTTAGATCATTGCCTATCTAGGGGTATTAACTTAAAGTACATACGTTTACTAGTTTCGTAAATATTTGTGACCAAAAGTGTACACATTTAGCCATAATCCGCTACGTAGATCTGTTGATTTAGCTAAACGTTATTGCGTCAAATTTCGCAGACAACCCATACATTATAAGTAGCTGTAATCTAAATTACCATCATCAGTCCAATTCCAACACCTCGGGAACAAAAATCCGTGTGCTTAGCCACTATTACATTTGTCGCCGAAACACTGACGGTTCTTTCTTCCTTCTGCTCAATACGTGAAAATTAAAGTTTTTTGTTTAGCTAAATCATTCAATTTATCTAAAAGATTCAAATTGAGTTATTCGTTTGCTTATAATTATCATAATAAAAAATTCATTAATTAACCCTTGAAATATATTTCTTTAAAGCCAGTTACTTAGAACCTATAATGCATTTCATACACATATATTAAATCACAATTAGATTACATTTATAAACTGAATTTTTAAGTAAAAAGTTTTTTAACGATTAATTATTTTCTACTTAATTACTTAATCGCCATCAATTTTTCTCAAGTACCCCCAATACATATTCAGTATCCAACAAAAAATCCGCCGTTTTCGTTATCCCCGTTATTTCCGCAAATTGCTTGCGCAGTTCCACCTTCAAATCGGGAATCATACTAACTGGTACCTTTTCATAAATTGGAGACAACCAAAACAATCCATCTAAAATCAAAAAAAAACATATTCAAATTTAAAAAAATACATTCACAAATTTCATACTTATTTAAACCGTACAAAAATTGGCTACGTAAATATTTATCCAAAGAACTAACGCAAAACTTTTTCCTCTCAACCTTCAAAAATTTGACTTTAAAACCTGCATCCGAGAAAAAATTCCCCAAGTTTTCTTCTCCATCCCCCTCCCTCACAACTTGACTCCAACTTGGATGAAAAGTACTCTTATAATTTTTCAAATATTCGCTCCACGTATCCTGCTCACTTAACCTCGTCGCTATTTGAAACGCCACATTATTCTCCGTTCAACTAGTAAATCCCAGCGCACCCCAATGCCTTAAAATTTCCTTATATCTGAACAACAGCTTCTCCAAATTGTGAATCAAATGAAAAACATAACTTGCAAATATTTTGTCAAATGTGACCACCTTAAATGGAAAACTTTTAGCTGACGCGTCATCCAACAAATTACCCTGCGCATAGGTAAACTGTCTATCTGGAAAAGATTTTTGAGCTTTGAGGAAATTTGTTTTGGAGTACTCTAAGGCGTAATGATGACCATGATGCTTTTTAATGTTTGGAAATATTAAGTGGTAACCCGCAGCTCCGTTGCCGCGACCGTAATCGAAAACGTTTTCACCTTCAGACCAAGTCATGTGACTGAGGAGTTGGGGTATCATTTGTTCGGCGTGAATGGGTAGAGATGCGTGGGTGGGGCTGTCAAGGGTACTGTCAGATGATTAACTTGGGGTCATCCAAAAGATAAAAATGATTATAAAGAGGCCAGTACAAATAAAGGCAAATAGGTAGATTGGGTCTGGGAGTAGGTGCAAAAACGGGTTTAAACGAAATCTTCTCATTTTAAAAATAATTTGTAAATTTGCTTTGAATTAAAATAAATAAACCTGCTGAAAATAAAAATGTTTTAAAATAAATAATAAATTTGCTTCACACTTTAACAAAATTTGTTAAAAGATTCTCAGTGAACTCCCGTAACTGAGGTAAAGAGACCAAAAATTATGAATGATGTTTTATTAATTAGCCTTGAGACATATTATTGTGTTCGCGTGTAGACAGTTAAATATTTAATGTCTTGATTTAACAAAAAAATACAATGAACAATAGAATAATTAATTATGTAACATTTAATTTATAATTAATGTTACAGGTAAGTTTAAAACATAAAACTAACCAATGGAGCATACTTAATTTTTAACAAAACTAAATTAAATATTTTTTAAAAAATATTCTAGTTTTGAGATTTAAATTTTTTAACCTCTATTTTATGTATCCATTTATTAAAATCCATTAAAATAAAAACTTCCCATCAATTAAAATTTTATATGAACGTTTCATTCACATAACTAAATTTTCATTAAACTTTTTTTGCCTTTCCCCACCTTATGAACAATTAACATATGTTTCTTCCCAAAAAAATTGGGCACCAATATTCCACAAATTTTACATCTCAACTTAAACTTGAACTTCTCTTCCTCCTTAAATCCATCTTCATCCTCACCACCATGCTTATCTTTAATATGCTTATCAAGATAATATTTCCTTCCATAAATCTTCCCACAAATTTCACAAACATTTGCTACGGATTTCTTCGGTGGTCCTGCACATTCTTTAGAATGAACACCTTTTAAGTGGAGTTTAAGGCTGGCTTTTTTCAGAAATTCCTTTCCACATCCGCTCTCCTCACACATGTATCCCGCAACCGCTTTCTTAATGACCTGATCCTCTACTACAGCGCCACACTTACATATCTACATGCCCCAGTCTTTTATGAAGTTCAAGTTCAGAAATATTTAAAAATCTATTCCCCAGCCCCCCTCCACACTTCTCACAAGTTACCCTTCAAATATTTGCCCAATCAGGATGATGGTCTTTAAGAATATCTGCGTATCGAAGAGCATCACTTTCAAATTTGCTGTGGCAAATGGGACACCACCAAGTGACCACGGGAAATGTTGGCGGTACTATTTGAAATTGTGCAGTTTTGGCGTCAACGGGAATGTCGGGATGTCTTGAATAATAATGATGGATGTTGGGGGAAGCAAGTAATAAATTACAGGCAGTACACTTGTAAATCAAACCTGTAAAAAATGTTTAAAATATTTAGCAAATTTTTAAAGAAAATAATATGCATTTAAAATTTATTTAAGAGTTAATTTACGTTTATGATCGTGAAAATGAGTGGGAAATGTTTGAGCAGTCATCTTAAATCCGAAAGAAGAACAATTGGTAATGTTGCATTGGAATGGACGGTTCCGTGAATGGTTCAAGTTGAGTTTACAAATTGGTAATGCCGACGACGATGTTGATAGTTTGGGTAGTATCTTGACATAATTATCAATTTTCTTCTCTTGATAATTTGTACTCTGATTAGCTTCCTCTGGAATGGTCACAGTAACAACCTGTTGGAGTGCCATGTCATCGTCGGCTTCACCAGTTAAATCAATCTCGACCAAGTTTAAAATGTCTTCAATTTCAGTGGACTCCATCTCCTTTCCAATTAATAGCTGGACTTCTGCAAGTTCATAAAAATGAAGTTAATTAATTATAAATCAAAATAAATTGTAATTAGTATGAAATAATTTTTAACTTATTATTTATAAATCTTACCGTCACCATTGTGACATTTTATCTCGTATTGACTTTTAATAAATTGACAACATTCTTCAGAAATATCCAAACTGTTAATTGGCTGCTGGTGCTGGTCCTCAGCATCATTAAATCTTACTGTTGTTCCTTTACTGGCGATAGTTTGGATAATAGCTTGTCTTAAATTGCCGAAATCTTGGGTCAGTAGCACCATTTCCGTGTAAATCTGCTGAGTTTTCTCCACAAACTGGTTACACTCTTCACACAATTTTATCCAGTTATTGGGCTCGTTATCTTTTCAGTTGCAAGATTTTAAATAGGTTTCCAGTTTATCCAAAGGAAGCGCAATGACTTGAAGCAGAAGAAAAAATGTTTGTGTGTTCTGGGATAAAATATTATTTATGACGCTTTCAGCGTCACTGTCAGCGTCAATGTCAACAAAGTGGAATAGCTTGTTGCAAATAAAATACTGCTGATTCCTATCCATTTTTTGGGCTAAATAAAGTTTCTATTTTGCACAATTAACTGATAATTATAGTTAAACTGGTTTAATCATTAAATAATTTGATGCAAATAAACTAGCAAGGAAGAAGGAAAACTTGTATCATAATATTTGTTGGCCGGCAAGCTATTAGACAAAAACGTGTTCGAACAGCTGATCAGCTGATCCAATACAAGATCAACATTGACAGAAGCAGCTGACTTGTGACAAACTTGTTGAAACTGAATAATATTTTGTTATTAACATTTAACCTAATAAGGTGCGTCTAACCACTTCTCGTACATTTTTGAAACACAGTTTTTTCAAAACTAAAAATATTATTTCAAAAAGCTTTTGTACCAGCAAAAACTACGTAATCGATAGTACTAAAATCATATTAAATGAGAATTACTGG
>JAQFXM010005404.1:0-15048 GCA_034693345.1 Entomobrya multifasciata | reverse complement strand
GCATAGGTTATCATCCTTTTCTTATTACAATCCAATGTAACAGTACTCATCAACAATGCTCAATCGTTTGCGCTGAACAAGACGTCGCCAATAAATCTAAAGAAAAACCAAAAAATTGAATTTCAACAATAATTAAAGTTTCGATAATTATTATTTATTAATTTCGTTTATTTGTACTTTGGAGGAAAATGTACAGTTTATAAAAGTTTGAAAAAAAATCAATCTGGAAAACTACCGTAACAAGGGGTAGCTAATAATATGCAAAGTAGGCATATAGCACCTATGGTTCAAGTGTCAGTGAGTACATTGTTTGTTTATTTTCCATATTAATTTATAGTGTAACTTAGACTAAACAATTGAAAACTGAGTACGAGAAAAGAATACCCTGTGTCAGACGTTGGAACTAGAGCAAAAATAATATTCCAAAGAAATATAAATAATCAGTTCAAAATTGGCTGAAATAGAAGATGTTTACTTTTTAAACATAAACCAATACCAATCTGACTCAATCTTCTGCCGTGCCCCAACTTACACTGGCCCATTTTTATTTGAAGACAACTGTTTACCAATTGCTCCAATGTAAACATGGATGTAATTTAAAAAAAATATTATATAAAAACAGCTATAGCTGAACAACATACCGAGTAAAAATTTACTTATTCACTTGAAGAAACCTCTTGCTAGGTACTTTTTCCCGAATATGTGGCAACTGCAATTGTTCCATCTGTAAAAACGACCTTCACAAGCTGCACCCAACCCCAAAACCATCACAAATACAGATAGATAACCATATAACTCCACATGTAGCAGAACGTTTGGAATCAAGCAATTCAGAAAATATACCAACCACAAAAACTGGAAATTGTTTTGTAGATGCATGGTCAGATCGTAATGAGTCTTTGGAGGTACAATTCAGCGATCCCAAACAACCTGAATTATTGTATAAAATACAACAGTTTCACCTTATACGGAATCCAAATCATAAGGAATTTGAGAAATTTTTCAACAAATTTGATGAATTTTTACCAGCATGCAACCTCAACCAAGAAAATAAAGCTATTAATCAAGTAGGGCAATACAAAAGCGAAGACATTTGACATGGCTCAGATTTTCATTGATACTGGCCCTGATAAGAGCGCCAGGCGCATATATAAAAACTTTTTAAAAAAATTTCAGTACCGCCTTCGGCTTAATTATTTGAAGCCGTACTTGAAAAAGCTGACGAAGAGGAAAAATCATGATTTAATTGATGCTCATGATAAAGAAAGTTCTGAGTGCAACACCAGGTCACATGTAAGAGAACAAAACGGTCCTAATCTTGCGGGCTATATTGTTGATGACCCTCACCGTGAGGATTATCGTTCAAATATTTGAAATCAAATATACAGTTGACTCTCGTCAAATTGAGATAATCTGATTAGACATTTTCAGTGGCTTTCAGAAATTGTCCAAGTCCACCATGCTTGCAAAGGAATTCACAACAAGGTTATGAAAAAATAGCAAATGCGGGAAAAATAAAATATACAAACTCTTCTAGTATTAAACGTACTTATCTGTTTTCTTTGAAATGTTCGTTAAATCCTTCTTCGTAAGGTCATGGTTGTAGTATCTAAAGTTTCTCGTCAGTTTAAGAGTCGTCAGTAACTCTCGCCTTTCAGTTTCCGTTGGCAAATCGATGCACATTGGTCTTATAAAATGTTTAGATTTAAAATAGTATATAATTGCAGAGGTAATGGCACTTTAACTGGTAAATTTGTGTTGCCAATGAAAAAGCCAATGTCATTACTAGTTACAAAGCCATCTTTTTCTGTTATAAATTGAGTCTTGACCTACTTTTCACTTGAACTGTCAGATGTTTCACAAAGTGCGTCACATTCACCTGTATATGAGTAAAACGGATATTAACGGACACAAAAGCGTTAACTTATATTATTTATCAATACTCGCGCCACGTCGAAAAACTTTTTGGTGTTCTCATCTTGACATTTTGAGAGAAGTAATGTGGAATCAACGCACATAACGCATGCGAAGGAAAATAAAAAAACCCGATTAAAAGTTAAAATTTAGAACTTACTGTGATAATTTATAAATTAAATAAGGTTGCAGTGGAGTCCTGTTGAGAGTTAAGTGTAATTTCACAACACAACAGTATTGTAATTGAACTCATTAACAAATTATTAAACGCATTAACTTAATTATTTTACTTAGCTTCTAAGTTTGAATGCTTGAAAAAACTACTCACGTACCGTGTTTTAACTAAAAATAATACAATTAACATGTTATTGTATTTTTACCTTTTAGGGTTTTTACTCTTAGACAATTACAGAAAAACATTTCCTCTTCAGAAAACAAAAGTATTACGATTGAGCACGGGTATCTTTCAAGGTGTACAATGTGAACCAGTCAGAAGAAGAGAAAAGAAAGGAATGATCCTGTTCCTCATGGGTTCATTTCCTTTTATGTCCAGCCCCGCATCACTTCGGCTTCTCTTTCCCTGCTGCATCTTCTTTTCCCATTCCTCACCCAACGAAATAGTAGTCAACAGACACGTGACTGGAAAATTCTAACTTAATACTAACACACAGCTTAGTCCCTTTTGTAGTTACCCTGTTTACGTACAGTAAAGTACGTAACATTACATAATATCACGTCGTCGTCGTCTCTAATCTTCATTTCCCTCCCATTTGGGAAAAAACAACCCAATAAACCTTACTCAAGTTCACCCGAATTTGTGTATATTAAACCAACTGAATATTCAACTTCCTCCTGCTCTCTTTCTCGATAAACATCATCAAAATCTATTGGGTGCATGACGGAACTATCAATGTACAGTTTTGCCCTTGTATGTATTTTTAAACATATGACCTCAATGCTCAGAGTCAACAACAAACTACTCATCTTCAGTCATTAACAATGATATAGATACATAACAAATTTGAAGGCACAAAAAACATGCATAACACCAAATATACATAAGAGTATGGGCCCCCAAATTGGCAAAAAAACAAAACGTGTAAACGTATGCACATGTATGCAGTATTCACTGTGATATGATTTACACACGGAAAATTCCATTGAGATTCCTTACATTTATTCTTGCTTCGGCTGTGCGCAAGAAACAAAAATGCATTTTCAACGTGTATTTGTGTGAACATGCACGCAGTATTCACTTAAAGGTAAATGGATTTCAAAGGATCGTGAAATCCTATGCACTAATGGAGTCAATGACAAAGTGTTTTTTAATGATATTTAATATATATTCATTTTCACATCGATTAATTATTTAAATGCTACCTTAAGGATTGATATGACCCAAAGTCTGTTTACTATTGACCTAAAATCATTATTTCATTATCATTCCCATAAATTGCTTGTTCACTTAAATTATACTTTAGATTTACATTTTTAATACTTTAACTTGCGCCGTAATGTGTAAGATAATCATCATTCAGAAATGAATTCATGTATGCAAGAGAAATGCAAATTCCAAATTAAACTACTGGTTTGACCAACAAAATCAACCTCGGGTTGTTTTGAAAGCAACCAGTGAAATTAAATCATGGGAACAAGTAGTGTATAATAATGACACCGACGGAATGGATGGGCAAAGGTATTATAATTCATTTATCAAGGGCAATATTTGAAACGAAACATGAGCTGTGAATTTTTAATTGAACATTCTGTTGAAAGGAATGTCGAGTATGTAGGCACCTGAGCTGTGTGTTTAAATGCTCAACCTTTTGTGCACCAACCTCAAGGACTTGAAAGGTTAAACAAGGACAGAGGCGTGGAATCAGTATGTAGAATAAAGTCAAGACGGAGAAAGCTATGCTAGCTATGAATATGAAAAGGATAACCACAAAGCAAACAAACTTTGTTACTTTTTCCCAGCCATCAAATGCGATGAAGCACTTTGACGAGCAACATTCCCAAAATCCCAAGAATTTTTCATCTGACGAATGCGCCAAGATACTCTTTTCGAAGAGTAACGTGGTAGCTCACAAACAGATGAACAAAGAAAGGAAGCGAAAGTGAAATGAAATGCGATAAATGCTCAAAGTATTCAAATAGTTTTCTTACGCAGGATATTGTAGATGTAATATATGTTTTATTCTTTAATTTTTCACATATCATTCACCCGATTTCATGGTTTTTTAAGGTCAGCACAAGTACCCATGCAATCGGACAGTAAGGAATTCGAACGCTATTAGTTTGAGTGAGTGTGATAAAGCGTTCCGTACTAGAGATGAATATAAATCTCATATTAAAACCCGGCATGACAAAGTGCGCAAGTTTTAATCCAAGAGTCTAAAAATTTGTGAGCTAGCGAATGTTTTGTCCTAACAATGATAACAAGCCCTGCTTTCTCCTCAACAAGGGTACGCACTTTGGACGCTATTGTCATCGATGAATTAATGTTCCAGAACTGACGCTGACTGATTATTGTTACAACGTATTAACTATATTCGACGGAATATAAACGACGATAAGCTGTCACTTAGTCTCTATGTTGTGGGATTCGCAGATCAAATAAGTCCTGCTGGTGGTGTAAAACTGGATACGCCCATTCCGGACTTTATGGATTTTCTCAACAGAACAACGGAAGAGGATATTAAAATCATGGAGCGGCGTCTTGAAATCAACCAGAAGACGTCTTGTGGAGAAGTCGGGCAATTTGAACTCGATATTTACTTGTTTGGTAGCAATGCACACTGCCATGATTTCGCATTAAATTATTTAAACAAAAGCACGTATTCAATTCATTCAATGGTAAGTCATGAATCGTATGATTTACCACAAAGCTTTTAAAAAGAAATGCTTTTGGCCTCTTATAGGTTTACTCAAACAATTGTAATAATATGCATACAAGTTCAACGAGCCTGTAACAGTTGTAAAGCAGTATGTTATCCACAATTTTAATACTCAATTCTGCCTCACAGACACGGAAAATGAAGAGTAAAATAACAAATAAACATAAAAAGCTGCTCAAAAAGTAATACTTCTTTAAGTAAGTTAGAAATTTATTGAAGATATTTTACCTAAAATTAGAATAATGAACAATGTTAACTGTTTTTGTTACTCGGGATATTGTAATGTATTGGGTGGGCTCGAAGAATATCTAACACAATTAAATAAGATAACAACGCATAGAGAAAATGCATTGCCTACGTAGTTGTTTGTTTTGCTATACCTAAAACACGTCAGTTTACCTTTATTTATAAGCGTCTTAACAAAACAAAGAAAAAATCTCAAGGACTTTGTAATCTAAGTAGAACGTTGCATTCCCGATTTTCACTACTTTGCATTATAAGTTTAGGTTAAGCACAACAAGTTTAGCTGGATACTTGCTACGATTGTAACACCATCCCTCGTGCATTCTTATACCTGCTTGTGAATGCATGGATTGATCTGCCGGCCTTCTTCTCTCTTCTTCCTTCCACCTAAATTTCATTTAATTGTTTTGTTTTTTTTGAAAAAAGTGACCTGTTCCAAAAATTATAAAAGAAAATAAATGTACAAATGAAAATAATAAAATTACCACGAATATGTGGACAACTATATTCAAATTTTACTCTTTCTTGTCGTGCAGACTAGCACCCTAAACGCTAGACGTTTTACTCGTGAGTACTAAGTTTCCAAAATTGCTTTATGTATTACAAACCACATGTCATCTATCCAACATGTCTAAGGTAAACTAAACATTCTATTAAAAAAAGGTAAGATACTATAAAATATAATCTAGTTAAACTATAGGGTGTAAGAAATAATATTGGAAAGTGATATTTGTAATAAAAAATGGTGTTTCTAACGACATTATTAGTCGGTATAGTATTGTTGACAAACGCAAAGCGTCGGGAGCAGTAGCCAAAAAATTGGCAAAAGTGGTCCTAACAGGTGTAACCTTTGCATCATTGGACGCAGGGGTAAGCAGCATCTGTACCAAACCACAAAAGCCACCAACTACACCAGCTCCACCACCAGCCGGCACCCCAAATACGGATTGTTCCATTGTCGTTCTAGTAACTGCGGAACTCGCTTAAAAAATCTTGACTATCAAATTTTTGATACTACTCATATTCACGAGAGCTTTCACGAGATGCGACACAGTCAAGAGTCCGGACTCAATTGAGACGAAGGAGCATGTACAGTGAATAAAAATACTAATACATAATGCATCAGCAAAAGTGGTCGTCAGTCAGGGATACAGTTTTGGGTGATTTGTATATGGTTTATATGTGTAGTGTGTGGTTGAAGTGTACTGCAACCTTGTAGCTGCGAAAGTTGGAGCGTATGAGAATGAACGTGGGAGAAAGACAGATGCAGTATTGTGAAAAAGACCTTTTTGTCCATGTCGTGACACCTGGTTTACCGGTTTCTTTTTTTATGAGCGTGTGTGCATGGCTTAAAGGCTTTTAAAGGTTTAAAGGTTTAAATCAGACGCAATATTGTAAAGCTTTCGAGTTGTACACAACAACAGTGCCACAAAGAAAGACAAATAACTGCGTATTAGTTATTCAAAGAAACTGGAAGTCGAATGGATTTATATACATACATGGCAATGTCAACTGTTGTGCAAAGGTCAAAGCCTACATATTAGCCTGCAACGTATATGGTTGTTATACATCTTAGACAACAATCGTACGAACTAACCACCCGACTAATGCCACCACTGTCCTACTATTACGTTTTGCACGTAACATCATCTCCATACCATTAAAGATCGTGTGTTGTTTACTTGGCAATCACTCCAGTTACGTCCTGTTTTCGGCTACGGCTAAGGCTACGGTTCGATATAATGTACGGTACGATGAAAAATCGAACCCAAAGAACGATCGAACGCATTTGTTCAACTTTGATCATGCTGCATTTACATTAGTACAACAGTAGCAAATTCAAAAGATCAGGAAATTTCTTAAGCTTTCTCCCTTATACAGACATAAGTTATCTTGCTATTACTATAATTCCGTAAGTGTAACAGTGCCAAATCCATGCTTATGGACATTATCAGAATTTCTCAACTCCTCTGTGATGGTAGAAAAGTTTCAGTGTTGTAGACATATCCCAGTGTTCACGGTGCCAGATTTCACCCCACCTTTTCCTCTAGCAACAGTATAACCTCCGCCACCAACAGTTCTACCTCCACGATTTCCTTAAGTTGCAGTGGAATCCTAATCTTTCCCAGTTTTTACACTACTTTTTTCTAGCAGCAGTACTATCAACAATACCTTCAGTTTTAACTCCACCTGCAACCACCGCTCCTACGGTAATTACGATAAACATCACCAAAAAACGACTCTAATGTTATCAAACTGATGCCTTTTGCTTACGAAAGCACAACGCTGCGATTTCTGCACTAGAAACTGTTGTTAGGGCTTGCAATACAGCTGGATTTCCCCAAGGATATCGTCCATACCTTGCATACCTTACCTTTTTACGGCGTGTTCTTATTTTAGTTTATTCATATTCCTAGGATTTTGCTATTTCGTTTATCTTTTGCTCTTTTCTTTTCCTTGGTCTTTTCGAAGAGTTGCCAAGTCTCCTTTTTCTTGACATTGGCAGGTTCGAGCATTGCATCAAACTCCTCAAGCTGCATCAATGTTTATTTTAAAATCGATAATTTCTTTTGGAAAAACTTCCAGTTAATTTTCGCCCAGCATTTTTGATTTTTTTAATGTTAGTCGACTGCAGCCTGGCCTGCTGGTAACCACTTGGAATCAGCTGCTCATGAATGTTCTCATGAATTGACGCTTTCGATGGCGGATTTTGTGAAAAGTGTTGTTTGTGAACGCGTTGAATGTTACCTATAAGTCGCAACAGAATCTAACTTTCTTGAATAACTTCTTGAAAAGGTTTTAAGAGAATAAGCCATCTCGTAAACTCAGTGGATTCGCACCGATTCCACTGAAAAAAGAAACTTAATAAGCAACGTTGACAAGTTCAGGTCCATCTTTTTTTGCGAATACCCCCAAAGACAAAGTCAAAGTTACTCAATTTTCTGTTTTGCATTTCGTGTTGGGTTCTTACTGCGTTTTTTTTGACGGTGGAAACTACTATGTTAGAAAGCTGCCAAGCTTTGGGTACAGACGATGGTAATGCTAATCTGGAGGACGACATGGTTAATATACGTACGCGTTACTTCGCTTCGCAAAGAGCAATTAACTTCGTAGAATTGAAACCATTTTATTGCCACAATTATTCAACCTTTTTATTTCATGCACTTACATGTACTTTTATTTCGTTTCATTCAAGGTTGTTATTGATTATTAGTTATTCATTATTATTGCATGAAACGCAAGCTGCCTCAATATTTAAATTTAGATTTCGAATAAAAATTATAAAATATATTTAATTCGTGTCGACTTGTTTTTTATACACATAATTTGACTTATGATTTGAAGCATTCATACCACATAGTTATTTCACAATTGCATTCAATAATAATTGCACAGATTACAAAAATTGGATAAATTTTTACCGTTAATCGTTACCGCATGACATACGTTAAATGTATCTCACTATGTATCACAATCATGTGCAGTCAAGACATTTTTTTTGTTAGCAAGTTACCATGTGTTTTGATAGATTTCATGGGAACCATAACAAAAGAATCCACGAATACGCTTATTTATAATATTTAAAACTTTTGCACTTTGAGATACACCTAAGACTAATTAATATTGCGGCTTACGAATGCGCTGTCAGAATCAGAATGTGATAATTGTCATCCAAAAAATAAGTTACTCGTGACTCGTTATGGTCGAAGAAGACGACGATAATGTCAAAATAGTTAAATTTGTCATGCGAGAACGAAGCTTCCTCCAAGGCCACGACACGGAATGGAATGGGTGAGTATTATAAAAAATTGAGGAAACAAATAAGTGTGAGAATTAGAACAATAATTATAATTTTTCTGATTGTTTTTTAATTCTAGTCGGGAAGACTAACGTTCGATGGGCTGAATGATTTGCACCTTAAAAATCAGATTTAGGGATATCCTGAACGGGGCCTGTACCAAAGGGAACTTTCGGGAAATGATTGGAAATTATTGCTGTATATCTGTAAAACATCAGAGGAAAACGGTAGAGTGGCAGAATAAGCCATCGCACACTGCTCTTCTCCACATCAGAGAAACAAAATTTACACTTTTTGATGTCAATAATAATGACGGGGTGGATTTGAAGGAAAAAGGTTTGTCCCGGATTTTCTGTCTATTATCAGCCGCCGGGTGCTGCTTCGTATTTGCAAAAACTTTGGAAACCTCAACATTAAAGACATTCGGAAAAATTATAATGTGGATTTGAGAAATGAGAAACAAGTCATTTTTTCCTAAAGCGTAAGTCCAAAATAAATTAAAAATGCTATTCAAGTTGTGCAGTTTGTGTATGTTAATATATATGTTTTTAAATGATTTTTCAGTGTTGATAACTCTTCTGCGCTCTACTTACTTTAAGTAATTGAGCAAACCGCAGACGACGAGGTCAACCTGGACATGAACTGGAGTCCCTGCTGGGCACAACTTTAGTATCATAAAGTGGTCCATTTTGTTGGAGGAGGTGAAGGAAAGGATTTACATTCGATGGTTCAAAACAATCCAGATTGGAAGAGACCAACCGGTCTCATGGTTGGTCAACCGTTTCTTTTCAAATCCCTTTTAAATGATGAGAGATCGGGAGAAACACAAATGACTATTCCGGAAACGAAAACTGAAATGATCTGAAAGTTATATCATATAATGAACTGAACATCATAATCATCCTAATCATTATATGTTGTAATGATTTGTAATGATGATTTGATGATTTGTAATGCTAACGCATATGCCAAGGAAGTCCACCTTTTGTTCCATTGATACCTAATTAAAAACGCATTAAAAAGTATTGATTTATTTTCATTTTACTATGGATTATCATCTTAGTTACTAAACATGAGGTAAAACACATGCTGTTTTAATTAGGTATTAAGTAAAACAGGGGATGACCAGAGAATCTGGATGCTATAAACTAGTAGCAATGCGACCAACAATATATTTGGGGTCAGATTGTAAGTTCAGTGTGGGGTAAAGTATAGAGTAATTTGAATTCATATACGGGGTCGATCATTAACCTTTGACCTAGTGACTGATAAACAAAAGCAATCTTGCCCATTACGAATTCGGAATCAACAGTAAAAAGCATTCTGTAATTAGAGTTAGGACGAACTACTACAAGCCTGACGGCGGGACGGAAGTAAATTCAGTAACTGTCAATACATCGGCACTTAAAAATCACAGTAAAACGTACCTTACGGCTAGCCAAAGTAGTACTGCACTGAAAACACTTAATTTGAAGTCATACATACATGAGTAAGTTAGTCAAACATACCACATATTTTGCAAACATGATGTTGTATAACATGAGGGATGCCATTATCGAGTTCACGCTCAGTTCTTAGGAGATAAGGCTCTGCTTCCGAATTAGTTTCAACAAACTGCGGTGGAATTTCTAATGAAGCTGCTTCACTATTTCACTGAACACTTACTGTTTTAGAGAGCAATGAACGCCTTTGGAAGCGATTCGGAAAATTTATATTGCGACTTGGCTTCGATTAAATTGAAGTTAGTTAACTCTACTTCTGAGTTGTTTGAATTGTCATCTTTACGTGCGCAAGTTTCTAGGCTAGACGTCTTGTGTTTTTTTCTGCCATAAAAAAGATGAATGCTCATAATTCAGCTAAAATTTACTTTAGCCTCAAATATGTATTTTCTTTTATGTTATCTTACCTGGAAAAATAGCCTTTCCTAGGTGCAGTATCTTTCTTCCTTTGTTATAAATTATACCTTTGTTTTTGAATTTTCACTATCCACCTCCCGAAAAGGTTCCATAAATATCTTTGGAACAGTTGGAGTGTTATTGCATTTGATGCATACATAATCAAAAGGTCTTGATCCACGATCCCAGCACATATGGTATGAAACATTTGTCTGCACTTCACACAAAGAACTGTCGATAAGTTTCTTCCTTCAGTACATTATTTCGAAAAGGAACACCAGCAGACAACATCTTTAGCCTTGGACATACTGCCATAAGTTCTTCCTCCTGCCTAACGACCATTGCAAAATGATCCTTCAATACATCAAAGTCAGTTCAGTTAATTATTTTTTTAATTTGAAATCCAGATGATGTACAAGAGGAATCGATGGAACAATACTTTTTCCCCAAATACCGTCACCAAAACTTTACCATACGCACTCTTTTCATGCTGAAAGGATCCGCTAAATTTACATCTAACTCCGTTTTTCGCCTTGAAATATCCGTTGAAAATCTTTGACCTGATGCCATTTTTCAATGACCGTTTAAATTGGGATGGTTGAGTTACATGCTGTGCTATTCTCCCGGACTGATCAGATTTTCGTGTACACACTTTTGAACCATCAAAATAAAAAGTAGAACTTGTAAATGTGGTGTCCTTCAAGACACAATATCTCAGTAAGGAGTAATAGAAAATTCAGAAATAGAGGAATATCTACATGGTAGAGTTTTTTACAGCATCGATGTGTGGTATGGTCCCCAATCCTTACGTTGCAAATCACTGCTGCTTCCGCGAATGTCGCCAGGGATTTGGACTTTGTCCTGTTAAGATTAATATTAAGTTAAATTTATTGGCGTCGTTATTAAAAATTGGCTCTATTATAATCGTTTCTAAATCGGTTGGGCACGTTGAAATGATATATAAAATTGAGTTCCCCAATCCACAAGTGTACAGACCACGCAGAACAACATATCTGCCGAAACTTCCGGACCGTTTAATGAGCTTCCAAGACTTAATCTTAGTGCACCAGAAACTGTCACGGAGGGAAACCAGAATTTCTTTATTATTTAGAGTACGTAATAATTCACCCTTCGCAAAGCCAACAAAAAGGGTTTTATAGGATCCGACTTGAGCAATTATACAAGCAACCAAAAGAGTTACAATCCTCTCCTACGATGGAGTCATACTTAGCGATGAGGAATACAAGCTAAGAAAAAAAGGAACCAGTATGATTTTTCAATGTAAGAAATGACTACGATATCTAAAATAAAACAATACTAATGTTTTAATTGACCTTTCATGGCTGAGTTTGAATGGAAAACTCTGCTCCCAACACATCGCATAGCTAAAAAACAAACCAATTTAATTTGTCACCTTCCACCACTAAAAAAAACTTCAACTTAAAAAAATGCAACAAAAATAAAACTGTTACAAGAAACGCCAATGGACCCACTACAAAACTGATCTGGCTACTCAGGAAAACATCAAATAAATTAGTTGACAAAAATACATTTTAGACAAACTTGACCTTCTTGACAATGTTTGATTTTCCATCATCATTTTCCATCAGCGAATGTAATTGCGATACACACATATGGCGAAATCATTTACAGAGCCAAGTTTAAACGAATTGGAAACTCGAAAATATCATCCGAGTGTAATCAGAAAGAAAAGAAAACACATCCTTTTTTACAAAACAAAACAAATAGAAACGAAGACAAATACAGATGATGATGGTTTTCATACACCAAGACGCAAAAAAATTCAAAAGGAATTTATATGTCAATCATATGAAAACCTTGCATCTGATGAAAAACTAACAAAAGTGACAACTTATCCTGTTTTGACCAGCGCCTTTCAAGAGCAGACGATAATCCTCAAAGTGAAAATAATGTTATCTTTTCAACTTTTTCCTCACTACGTAATTGATAAAAAACTTAGTTGCACACATTGCTCTTTTCGTATTTCAGGCCAGGACCTATGTTCCTTTTCCAAAAGTAATCACACTTTATTTTCAATCAGGGGGAAAAGGATTCGAATGTGGCCCACTCGCGTTGCATATTTTGCAGAAATAATAATGGACGAGTATGAAAAGAGAAATCATGGAGACTTTGGGAACAATTGGAGTTCAATAAGTTGGATATAAGAGTACGTTAGAAGCAATAGGAATCTGGAAGCTTATGCTGTCACGACAGCTAGGGAACAGACAGTTTACAAGTTAGCGGGAGAGATGCACAAATTCAATTTTGTTGCTTACAGATACTGATACTTCACATCAACCCGAATAGAAGCCCCAGTATAGGAGAATACATAGGAGACCATGTTGAAGTCCTCTGGGGACAAAGGGGTACGCTCAGGTCAACTAAACTATGCAGAAACATGTTTCTAAAATAGGGCTACCTACCCACTAAATTTGAGCCCATTCAGTGTTGTTGAAATTTTTTGACATTCGACCCAACTAAAGCAGGCTAAACGAAGTTGTATGTAACTGAAATACAGAAAAATACCGTTCTTAGTCTAAAATCGACCATCCATAATTTTTATGAACTCAAGCAGTAAACGTATGTGAAGCACGCTCCCTTATTGCTCTCACCCTATGCTTCACCCTATGCCTCAAATTCGCCTGAGCAGACTTGAAAATGTGCCCCCAGAAAAGCTGACAATGGTTGATTCTTTAAGATTGTGGTTGTTATAGTTACTATTTACACAAACATTATAAACCTGTCTGACACAACCGTCATTTAAACAAGCGATTCCTCATTTTTCCTCGTTAAAATCATGTCCGTCCATGTTTCTTCTATGAATGCTGGTTTGATCATTTGAATCAGTTCTTTAGGTTTTGGTTCTCAGGGTCGAATCTCCTATCATTCATATAATAAGGAATATATATTATATATTTATACTTATACGTTTAACACGTTTATATTTATAGTAATTTATAGCTCTGCATCATTAATGAATCAAAAATATGAGATTTTCTTAAATTACTTGAATATTTAGTGTACGAAACATTTTTGTTGTGAGTTAAGTGCGTAAAGAGATTTATATCAAGAGAGTATGCCTAATGAAGGCGTCATTCAATGTGTATGGGCGGTTTGTACTTGCGCATGTCACAATTCCTTGACGACATTCGATGCCATCCATCTGTGCAAATTGTTCGGTCTGGAATTGTAACGAATGGTCAGACTTCATCCTTTCTTGCACACATGACTGAATCAACCTACTAACCAAAAATAGTTTTAACAGCGCTAGGTATTATTTTTTAGAGTGCACTTGAGAGTTTTATTAGTTTATTGGAGTTCCTCATCATACAGAATTAGACTTTGTGCATATTTTTCAGCGACTTTATCAAGGATTCTAACCCTAGTTGGATTCTAGTCCAACCCATTTACTCAATAATTTTGATGTAGAGATGATGAAAAGTGAAATGCTTTCTCCAAGACTTCTTGCTAAGATGCGGAAATAAAATAAATTGATTACTCGCTAAATAATGATTTAGATTCTAACAATTTTTAACACTTTCGCTTTGGGTGTCTGTAATCTTTTACAAATGTTCTCTAAAATGGGCATTAATTGTTAAACTGGAATTTTTTATGTTTAACAAAATAATCATAAAGTATAGTGGTAAAAGTTATTTACATGAAGTAATTAGTGTATAAACTATTCACGTCTGGCTTCACTTACTTTTACATACATATGTATGGATTAAAAAAAGATATGCAAGTTTAAATAAACAATAGGAAGCTATATTTAATAGAAGAGGAAAGTAAAAATGTATTTTTGAATATTTTTAACTGTAGCTCTATGTTGTGTCAAGTCAAACAAATTATGTTACATTTCACCTGCACTATTTCGTCTTACTTCAGTTCAGTTCTGTATTTTGTAAATTTGCAAGATTTATTATTATTACATTTGATCTTCAAAATGGAAAAACTTGAGAATCCAACTTCGGAGAGAGGAGAATAGAATCGGTTGGTTAGCATCATCATTCTCCCTCCTTTTTTTAAATTTCCGTTTGTGCCGAAGCAGAGAATTGCAAAATCCATCGTATCGCCATGCACGGTTGAACTTGAATAAACAGGCATCGCTTTCATGGAATTTCTTTTATCCAGCCCTCTTTACCAGTTACAAAGTACAAACGCTCATTGCATAAGAGACAATGCCTGAGTATGGGACTTGACGGCTGTTGACTGTCCCATGATTCGGTACTAGCGACGTGTAATAGGCTGTGGTGCTTGCACCGTTGGTTTGGAAATGCTT
>JAQFXM010005403.1:0-15048 GCA_034693345.1 Entomobrya multifasciata | reverse complement strand
GACCCAAAAGTTCGTATTTACCCTTTTTAATTAACCACCTATTGATCCCCCATCAAACTTTGAATTTTTGAGCAGGTCCGAAAATTGGTGGGTACGGACCCAAAAATGTTGCTCAGAGTCTCTTGCGATCATCATTCCTGGCCAAATTGTTGTTCCCAACCATTTCGCTGGCCGAGAAATCTCTCCTCAAAACACTTAACTTGCTAGTTTAATTTTAAAGGTAAATAAAATTTGTCACTGATAGTGAGTTTAGAAAGTAGTTTGAATCACTATTAAAATTTAAAAAGATCACAATCACTACAAGAATATTGAAACTTTACTAAAGCACATCATTTGATGAACTGAAATTTTTAAGAAACAAGAACACGATACCTAAATCTTCGTCAAAGCACATCATTTGATAAACTGATGGAATTATATTTCTTAATGCTTTATATAATGTTGTTGTACGTAAGAGAAAATACGAAAAATGCATTTTCTATTAGCAGGAATTATGAATATGCGTGGAAAATATTTACCTATTATGTACATAAATTTTCTATGTGACATCAATATTTTTAATCGATAACAATAACAACGAATCATAAATTATAAATTACAGTACTTTGTATTTCATATTAGAAACGTTATGTCAAAAGATCACATAATTAAAAACTGGTTTATCAAGTTGACCATGAAATTTTATCGTAACATCATGATGTAGGTCTTTCCTTGTTAGCTTAGGACAGTTCACAAGGAAGTTTACATAATTTGATAAGAAAAATGGAATACTACATTGACTTAACCTATGTATTTTCTCTATACATTGTAGCTAATCATCTTGTAGACTATATCTTTATTGAAATACAGTCCTTTCAACTTTATTTTGATAGAAACGTGTGCACAAATAATTATAATTTCATTCCGTCACCTTTATGAAACTAGAGCGCGTGTTTTTCCACGTGCTATTTACTTTTCCCTATTTACATGGCTTTGGAGAATTTTTGGAGCCACTGTACAATGTACATATTATTCAGATTTTCTGAGAAATCTTATCTAGAAATATTGTTTTTGTGAAAGAGAAAGCTGAGATATTCTGAAAATTGAATTAAGTAAATAATATTACATTAATACGTATGGAATAAAACAGTTTTAGTGTCAGTTAAAATTTGTTTTTTCTAAAACAAAGTACTTTGATTATATTTTCCGTAAAACAAAAAGGAAATTATTTTACGTATCATTCATTGCAAAATGACCTGAATATGGACTTAAGTGTGTAACGGACTTAAATTATAGAATGTGGTCAGGTCCATTTCCGTTATGAATAAAGTTGTTATCTATGCATTTATTTCTATATAGTACATTTGGCATGTAAAAATAAGTACAAAAGATTTCTTCTGTAACACCATATCGATCAAAAACGCATTTTTCTGCTGTTTCGGGTTGTCAATCAGGACTGATATCGATTTTATTAAAGTATATTAAATATGGTTATTATTATTATGGTAACAAAAAAGAGGAAAATTTGGTTAACCAAGTATACTGTACAAGGTCCCAAAATTCGAATTCCGTTGAAAGTGACGCTCCTGTGATTTTAAATGATAATTAAAAGGCATAAGGTTATGACAAATGAAATAAAATCTGAACAGAAATGAAAAATTAGTTTTTATTACAGTTTTTTGATGTATTCTGTTTCTGATAATAATTTATATGCACACCGTGCTGAAATATACATGTTTGCTTATGGAACATCTTCAAGCTCCAGAGAAATAGCATCTATTTTTCTCACACACTTTTTAAATCAAAAATAAATTTAGTGAATCTACATATTTTTTCAGGAAGACATCAAATTTCAAATATTTACAAAATCGATAAGAATTACATAATTAGGTTGGGATCATAAATTCATTATCAATTTTTACGTTAAATGGAAAGCATTCATCGCTAGATTTATCTAGAAGGCCATGCTTTGGTTGTTGAAAGCAACATCAAAAGTTGGTTATGTTTGTACAAAATGATAAGCATTCTATTGACTTCGGACATCAAAAATCTTTTCAAAAAATTGAATGCGAGATACCTTCACATCTTGTCAACTTTTCGCCATCTGATTGGGTTCACTGCACACTTGTATTGCTTGTGCTATTAAGCTTTACTCTGAGAAGACTTTAAAATATCATCACATTAATTACGTTGTCTCTGGTTGCGGTGAGTGCTTAATACTATCTGATCGTGAGTATGAATACGTAATATGCGGAATATTCCTTTTTTGAATATTGTTTTAAGAATGTCTGAAATCATTTTATCACCGGTACTGAAGACCTGATTTTCAGATGCTGGAGTAAGTTTTTGCTGGATGACTTTCCATGCCTTAAATATATCGTTTGAGGTATTAATATCATTTTGTTCTTCTGTTCATTCCACAAATTTCATTTGGTAATCCAGTACATTTTCCAATCTAAAAATTGCAGTCGTATAAATTATAATAGAAATGACATGACATAAAATATTACATAAATTTCAACATACCATCAAATTAAATTGACCAAATACACAATGCATTGCCTTATGTACAGTAATTGTGTGTAACCCTGTATTTAAAAAAATCCCTGGAAAGTGTTACTAAGCTTTATAGTCTGAAGTCACCAGACAGAATGTCATAATACCCCAATATCTCATAAAATAATTGTACATTTTCATTTCATGTTATTCAAACAGTCATTTACTTCGTTTAATTTTGATTGATACAGTATAAAAATGAAACAATTTTGGTATAACTGATTTTTATGTGTAAGAAACTGTAAATGTATTATATGTATCTTGCATACGAAATAATTCTTTTCCTTTGAAAACTATTGACTATACAGACGTCAGCACTAAAAAAAAGAATCATAGATTTATTTACCGTGTGCATACTTATTACCTACATATTTTTTGCTACAAGAACTGACCTACGACGTAAACGTCACTGACTCTCTTGCATCTGTATGAAACTCAATGCAGAAAAGCAATACAGAACAAAGACAGTGACCACGCAACATTCTCAAAATGCCCTAACTCATTATTACAATGCACAGTTTGCTTTTAACTTATCGTCTTTGAGACGGTATCGTCTTTAATGGATAATATGAGAAACCTTTAGAAAAATACTGCGTCTCCCCTTTTCGGTTTACACGCTATAAAATGAATGAATGTTGAGAAAAATATGGAAATAGCTGAACGCCAAAGAGGATCTACAAGTTGTATTTGTACAAATCAATATTACGGCAAGTTAATTAACCAAAAATTATGTTTATGATTGATTTTGACGATTGCAATATTATAAGGATCAAATGGATTTCATAGTTTTCATTGAGCTATGTGAGCATATTAATTATCAAAC
This sequence comes from Entomobrya multifasciata, assembly GCA_034693345.1. NCBI lineage: Eukaryota > Metazoa > Arthropoda > Collembola > Entomobryomorpha > Entomobryidae > Entomobrya > Entomobrya multifasciata. Next base: position 11,690 of record JAQFXM010005403.1, on the reverse strand, counting down.
AAACATGTGTCGATTAAGAGTGAAGTTGTGCTGGGGGCATTGTGAGATTGAATGCGTGGTCAAGGTCACGTGATTTTTTCTTGGTTTTAGGCGATAGGTTATGGTGAATGATAGTAATATGATGATTGAGTTCGCTGACATAAGTTTATTGACTTGGTATATAAATGAAATACAACTTGATTGAAAATTACAATTTTTAAAATTAAAATTATGTACACAGCATTTTAACAAAAAAAACGTTGTCGACCTAGTTCACTTGAAATACATTTATGCTTCTTTGATCTGCTAGACTAGATTAAACACATAAATTCCATAATTACATTAAAATAAGTATGTGTGGTGCGATGGATGGAAAGAATAAAATTTGCTGCTTAGGGCTATCTGAGATTGAGTAACATTCCAAGTGTAAAATATGAACAAGGCGTGATAAAATAACCAAAATACCAAACTCAATACTGATTTCTAACATGTTTTGAAAGATAATTAATTACATTCAATTTTGAATACATTTTTGCTCACATTTTCTTGAAATTTCATTAAATTCACAGCTCTACGTCACTAGAAACTAGTTATTTTTCATGATACAAACTTATTTTAAATAGTTTTCACATTTGACGCATCAGAAATAATTAGGGAAACATGATACAATTACTAATTATAATTACTGATACAAAATAAATAGTATAAAATTAATTTTCATAATATTGACTTTTTTAGTTTTGCGACTGTGGTAACGGGAATTTGTTCTAATCTTCATCGAATGGCCTGACTTGAGAAGGACGAAATAATTTTTTGCATTGGTTTGCGGGGGTGGACGGAGAACAGACATTGGAAAGATAATCGCAGCGGTCCCCCTTACTACAAATACCTTTTTTCAAAAAGCGACAGATAGGTTCACAGCGTTCTATAATAATTTAACAAAAGCAAAAAAAACATATCCCCAATTAGCTAGATATTTAAATGTGAAAGTTAAATCAAATTATTACTTTTTCTGCTACTCTATTGTATTTCTTATCGACTTACTCTTCCTTCTTGGCTTTCCATTTTTACCAATTCTCTTCAAATACCGAGTACTTTTATTTCCTCCAGCGCCCTTGCTACGGTGGTCGCCTTTCCTGGATTTCTTACTGAAGCCATCCCTCCCACCACCACCACCATTTCCTTCTCCTTCAGATTCGGTGGTGGTGTCACCGTCCAACTTTTCAGCTGGCGCTTTCCAGACTACACTTTTCTCTGGCAGGTTATCTGAGTTTTGGAGTGTCAGGCAGCTTTTCAAAGCCTTTTTAGCTCTTTGCTCTTGTCCTCCAACTGAAGCTGCAGCGTATCTCCGAAATTCCTTTTCGATTGCAGGAACTTGAGACGGCTGCTGCCCCAAGGCCACCATTACAACTTGCTCTTCTTCTCGTTCCAACTTTTCTTTCTTGGCGTCACCCTTCTTCTTCTTCAACTTCGCTTCTTTTAAACGCTTTGCCAATTTCGGTGGCTCAGCGACCACATCAAAATTCCTATCCGAATTCGGGGACACCTTTTCCGCAATTTCGACTTCCAAAGCTGACGATGATGATGACGCCGCCGCTGGAGGAGGAGGAATCCAGCTTATCTTGCCTGGTGCTTCTTTGCCCTTCTCATTTTGCTTGTCAGTCTCTTTCTCTCTTCTTTTTGCTGCAGCCTTTTCCTTCCTTTTAAGTAATCTTTTGACTCTTCTCTTTTCCTTTTTATCTTGAATGCAGGCAACTACATCCTTAGCTTTGGAGCAACAACTAGAAGATCCGGAGGAAATCTCTGAAGATTTCATCTTCAGAGGCACTAGACGCGGTGGAAAACCTTTTTTCTGGACGACATCTGATGCCATATGGTAATCTTTGGGAGGGACCACTGTACTCTTTTCTTCCTTGCATTCCATCTCCAAACTCATTTGACCATCGCCTCCTGCCCCACCATCAGCTGTTAGCGGTGCCATTGCTGCTTCACCAGCAAACACTAAAGCTTGTCCTTCAATAAATTGAGTCGCCAGAATGAGCCCTTTTTCTTCCTCCTTCGCAGATCTTCTCCACTGGTCTAAAAGCACCTTACAAAGGCTCCTCACCTCCTTGTCTTTACATTCCTTCTACAACTGTTTAACAAGCCAAATGAACGTGTTTGATTTCAACTTTGAAATTGTCGTAGGTGTCTCCCTCAACAGCTCCAAAATATCCTTGGCAAGGGTATAGTTCTTTTGGGAAATTGCATCAGCTGTCCAGTCAAAGAAGAGGTTCCATCCTCCCCTTTCCATGAACCTTAAAAAATACAAAATAAAAACAAATTATTAACTTAATTATAAAAAATATACATGAAATTCTAATCAGAATTATAAGCATATTATTTTTTTCTGTTTACTGGTCCCTCACGGATGGCTGACTAGCCCCCAACAATTTTGACACGACATCATTTTTAATATTTCGAGTGAAAAATCCCGTTTTAATGGCGTCAAAGTAAACCACTTGACCATTTGACACCAAACTTGGTACGCATACACCTTAGGTCAAGACCTTCCTTGGGATTGATTTTCACACCCCAATGACCCCCCTGACCCCAAATATACGGATTCAAAGGTCACATGCACTCTAAATAGCAAGCATACATACGTTAAAGCGTGCATATACGTATTTAAATTAACATAACTGTATATATACAACACAAAAATCATATTCATCTAATCATACACCGCTTTCGATAGTTTATTCTCAGAATTTTACATTCTTCTCGTTGTAGTTTGTACAGGCAAGTTCTACGTAAAATGAAAGGAATGAAAGAAAAACTGAAATGTTTGATATGTCGGAGTGAGAAAATTGCCCAAATTTCTCTTTAAATCCAAGAGATAAAAGTTTTTGGAAATACATTCTTTCAGAACTTCGCCACTATCTCCTTGCTAATTTTCTTATCGGATTGAATTTTAATGCTATGACCTTCAGTACTTGGATCCAGCCAACCGAGGCTAATTATGACTCATTAAATAATTTACGTAGGTATATATTTCCAGTTTAATATTATGTATTTTTGGTTGGCTATATGGTTAAATAATTCAAAAGATTGAAATCTAATTTGCTAATTTTATCATCATGTACTGGCAGTAAAATTAAAGAAAACAATTTGATGTTACACTTGTTCTTAAAAATGTTTTTAGGCCATATGTTATCGTGAAAATAGCCATTAATGGAATTGTGACCTCTGAGCATTCAGGTGCATTCTGAATGAACGAAAATCTTTGAAACAATGCAAATATTAGTTTTTTCACTAAACGTCATCGATAAATACAATTTTCTAAAATCAGGCAAGAGAAAGTTTGGCAAAAAAAATTAAATTGACATCATAATATTCGCTAAAGAAAAGAGGCTTCCATGCGTATTATTGTACTTATCCTCGTTTTGTCCATTTGGTTTTTAAATCTAAAGCAATTTTAAGTATTTAAAGTTCTCCACGAGTAAGGTACTTGCTCGAGTAGAATCATATTTCAAGCTAAGGATTTTAATACATCTTTACATTAAAGTTCTATTAGTTCATGAATTAAAATACAAAGCTGAAGAGAGACTTTCGGTTACAAAATCCGAGCATACATGTCGTAATCTGAATAAAAATTATTATGCTTTGCAGCAATAAAAGCTCTAATCAATGTATGCTGACGAATTCCGTTTTCGTGTTCACACATCTATTTATATACTTGTATTATTATTCAAGTAGCATTTAGCATTAGGATTTTCAACTTCCTTTGACTCCCTTTTTAGAAAAAAGTCATTTTAAAGCTTAAAATCTTTTCCAGATTTTTTCATAAATTTGATCTACATGTTTTGAACTTCCATTTGCTTACCTCACTTCCTTTATTGCAGAGCAGTGAAAAGTGATCATTCATCTCGGATGGAGGCACACCTTTCAATCAACAAGGTAAGAAATATTTAAATTGTGGTTGACGAAGGTGTAAATGGGGCCATACACATAAAAGGTAACGCCTTGAGGGTTTGTTGGTCTTCGGGTGACCGTGAAACCATATGTGAATTGGGGTGCGCCGTAAGCGTGACATAGTAACGGGAGGGGCATCAGAAAGGGGTATTTTAGCGTTACGTTCTATAAGTCTGTTGGAGTTACGATGGGATAACACTTAATTTTACTTAAATAGCTATTTAATACATCTCATTTTTAATATCGATTTTTATTCAGTTGTTCGTGACTCAAAATCAAATTTTTTTACTACAATGTATTTCTATACATGCATATTTGTAATTTGTTTGGAGTATTTAAAGTAGTAGTCGTGCTTTTCAAATACTGAATGAGTTCAGATATTACAACATTTCGTGTACAAGTTACTAATTTTATCAGTATAATTAAAATATTAGGTGACATTGCAATGCCAATAAAATGCAAAAGACTAATTTGGTATTTAATTTGTCCATTTAAATGTTTGTAGGCTATATATTTTCGCGAAAATACCCAATAACGGAATGTGACCTCTAAACTTTCTTTGTCAATACATTCGGTAAAAGCAATTGTGGACTTGGGGCCTACAAAAAGTGATAACGAACTTTATTTCATGATGAAATATTAAGTATTTTGTTTTGTTCTGTATTGCATTTCTCTTCCTCCCTTGCCCCTAAAATATGGAATGTTGTTTCCCAGTTTAGAATCAGTATAAAATGCAATCCCTCAAATCTTCCCAAACTTGCGTTCCCGGTAACTGACGTCAAGCAAGGTGCTCGTGGCTGTTAGCTTCAAAATACGACAAGGATATTGATGTTAAAACGGCAAAAAGTCAAGTGGGTAAGTAAAGAGTGAGATAGAAAAAAATAATTCTCTAGACTCCCAAAAGTACTGTGCTAACGTGCAAAATAAAAATCAAGCTGACGCAGAAAAAAGCAAAAATATTGTTATCTACGTATTAAAACGACTGAAAGTGAATCTGGACTTTAAAATAAAAAAGTTTATTGCTTAACTTAATTCATTGTTTATTGTTTATAACTTAATTCATTTAGCCTATAGCGAGGAATTTTCCGAAATTGTCATCAACTAAAAAATCTAAATTTAATTATTTCTATTTGTGATGAGTGATTTGTGATTTCCATTTTTCGGAACAGTCAGAAGATATCGAATGGTGCTGCGGAAAAGAAGATCAAAAGGACAAACAAAATGACGCAAGACGAGCATTCAAGCATTACTGAAGAGGAAATTTCGGACGAATATTCAGACCATGACTTACAAGGCTGTGTAGTAGTGAAGAGGAATGTAATATTGAATCTACACTTGGCATTGAAGAGAACGAAGATGAACAAAAAGAAGACCCAGTTCAATTAGCTACATAAATTGATACTCTAACGATCTAAGCAACAAAAGCGGTTAACCTTGAATTATATATGAGCTGCGTATTAAGTGGACTAGCAGAGAACATAAAAAAGGCAGATGTTTGACGAGAAGAATGCCCAACGAGTATTAGAGAGGCTGGCAGAATGGTAACAACTGCATATTGAACAACTACAAATGTACAACAAAGCAGAACAAGATAAAAATATTGTATATGTGAGGACATGAAAAGCATACTTTACCTACCTTTACCTACCTACCTACTATTAAAAAATTCGGCATAAACCATGGAGTCTTGGTTAGTATTTTTGATGAAATTTCTCAAGGGAAGTCAATCTGTAGTCAAAGGCCTCTTCAAGAATGACTGCGTGTTAAGTATGGACATATTGATTAGAATGAATAACTAATAATAGACAAGAGGGGTATATACGTTTTATATAGATTTATTAGAATATGTATTTATAGTGTGTTACCAACTCTAATACCAGAGTCACTGAGAATGTTAGAGGGAACGGCGGTACTAGCCAGGGGCCAGGGCCCTGCCAATAGTCGGCATCGTCCATGATGGAGGGCCTGGAGGCGACTCGGCAAGTGACTGGTATAGAGTATTGCTGAGTTGATGAGTTCCCAAATCCAACTGACTTTACTATCAGTGAGAACTCAGTAGTTATACCAAAATCAATAATAATTACAACACAAGAAATTAGTGTATAAAAGGGTGTTGTTGTTGTTGACTGGTACGCTGAATACTCATGGACAATCATGCGTATTTACAATGAGATATTCAGTACTAATTAGTGATGGTATTTCAGAAGTGCATGAATGCGCCACTGTTAAACAACATGACAACATTCTAAGACTTAACTAGAATTATGGGTGTGGTGAGTGAGACAATAACAAAGTCCACACACCGATGATCCAGCATGTTACAATGTTTGGTTTACAATCAATAGGAAGTCCTAATAACAAGCAATAATAACAAACAAGGGACTTCTTCACAAAGGCTTATCATGTCATCACTCAAGTCTGCATTGTTGGTTAAACGCACATCCTGGCAAGCAGAGCTACCTGGAGCAGTGGTGCATTGAGGTGTGACCACCCGTAAACTAGACAAGTTTAGGTTACACATCACCACGTAAAAATAGCATTTTCATAACAAAACTAATATATTTTCTTAGTGCAAAACAGTACACATTGTCATCGTTACGGTCACGAACAATGGTAATAATTGGAGAAGCCAATATCACTACACAATGGCTTTTAATCTAATGTTTTACTAATGAATCTGCAGTACATAATCAGGCTCAAATATCAGATTTGTAACGTATCTTGTAAGAAGTGTAGAGTTTAGTGAACAGAAAATATTCTTAAATAGTCTTAGTTTAGTATTTGGATCATTTAAATAGGCGATGTTTAATAAACAGGAATATAAAATGAGTATATAAAACTAGAACGAAGTATATTTAGTGAATCCAGCTGAAGTTTACAACTTATTATAATAATAAACCTACCAAAATCATAGTAATGATAATTTAAATTTATGTAAACTTACATTTTAATAACATATTAATATTTTTCTACGAAGAGTCGTCATTTTAAGATAAACTGTTCAACAAATAGGTACGTAGCTATTTATATCATTGGCAGTTTTTCATAAATATAAAACATCTATATACTCCAATACTCCAAGCCGATATACTCTCTATAACCTAGATAATTATTTAATAATTAACTCATATATTGAACAACTATAATTATAGTGCAGAACAAATGCATAGTTTTTTGAGCGACTAAAAATCATTTTATAATAATTAGTTTACCATTTCATTAATTTTTAGCACATCAAGAATGCAAATAGTGCAAACTTGAAATTTCTAATTCATAATCCAGCTAAACATCTCAATATTGGAAACTAAGATTACGAAACTTTGAAACACTTTGCGCTGTCGATTTTCAAAAAGCCCTTGAAAACTTGCTTCTACGACAAATAATTAAAACCAACCATTTATTGCTTTCTAATATTTTCTAGCCTAAAACTTTGTATGCTTAGCTACAGATGTATGTTAACTTTGAGGCTGTCTGGCTTTAACACATCATTGTTCTTAAAAACATTTTTAATTACCAAAAACTTGTCTTTTCCACTTAAAACCTGTTTTAAGATAAACCTTTGAGACTGAGATCAAGAGACAGGCTGAGAGACTGAGACTATAGCAAAGTGGCAAAAACCAAGCAAAATATTCACCGCATCCCTCAAAATTCAAACTCTTTTATAATGCTACTTTGAAAATACAGCTTACCTGGTACGTTTTGTTAAGCATGTTGTTTGTCTTTCAGCAGTTTGGAATCTGAAATGTATTTCAAGCAACAATTCAACTTCAAATTCCTACGGAATTTCTTATAACCTTACTTTGTTGACCTCATATATTTAACAAGCAACGACAGCAATCCTGCCAAATAAAAATGCCATATTTTTTTAAAAGTTTTGCACAACTTGTGCCTAGTACCACAAACCAGAAACAGCTTGAAAGAAACACATTTTCTTAAAGCTTTACAACCATATTATCGTAAATACTGTCTCAACACCTTTGTACTTTAAACATCTTTTCACATTATATACATGAGATATAACAACTGCCACTACGTATGACATCACATTTCCATTAACGATATTTCATGTAAAACTTTATTATACTTAGCAAATATTCATATTCATGCAGTATTTCATATTTTTTTAACTTTACAAAAAACTTTCTTTCTTTTCTTTGCTTTCGTAATTTCGAATGTATTCAATATTTTTTTGTCATACGAGATGTGTTTTGGGAAAAAAAGTTTTTAATTAGTTTAAAACTATTCCCTTGAAGACAAACTGAATGAATTCTACACCAATTTTTATATGCAGAAAACGTAGTTAAAATTTACCTTTTTAATGCTGTCTCAGCTTTAACGGAGCATTGTTAACTTCAAAAGTTACTGGAATAAGTTTCGTCATAATGTTAATAACATTTTTATATTATGTTCACGTTCATCATTTTGTTAGCTAAAGATTTTTGTGCAAATTAAGCTTGACCACGAAAACAAACTGAAGATATAACAAAATGATCTAGGCTAGGCTTCAGTCAACATTTTACGTTAAAAATTATGGTAATTGGTTGAAAATCTTTTTTTGATACAAATTTATTGTTATTTACATTATGACACTTGTTAAAGATATAACTTAATTTAAGTACGATTATTTTTTTGAAATTGTATAATACATCTTAAAGACGTAGTTCTTCTGTCACAGTGATACTTTCTCAGTGCGTTTATTAATTATTTAACATTTTCTAATAGCCACAGATAAACTGCATAATAAACTAAATTCCTTTGAACTTTAACTGAACAACCATTTAAATTCTTTTGATGGCATCCAAGATATTTCCATCTGTTGGTGAAGAAAATAAAGAGCAAATTGATACAGATATGTTTACAATGATACTTTAATCTCCAATGTTTTGCAATTTTTTGCAATTTATAAACACAACGTATCTCATGTTTCTGTTGGTAAGGAAATTTGGTGCTGCACATGAATTCCATAGTTTCATCAGCTTTCCTTCCTCCATTTCCTTTCAGTAAAAGTATTTAATATGTTAGAACTCTTCAAATAATTGTCCCTTTCATTCTACATTTATTTGTACAAGTGAAGTACAATTGGACTCAACTTACAAGTTGTGGCCTGATCGAATTAAGTGCATGCCAAAAAGTTCACCGACATATCACTTAATCAATAAAGGCCATTGAAAACGTTGTTGACCATCCACGCCTTAGAAATCTACAAAGTTTTTGGTACATGTACTGCATAAAACATTTTAGGCAAAAATATTTTTCGTTTTTTAGTACACTTCATGGTCTTTATTCTTGGCTCACCGAGCTACAATTTAACTTTCACCTAACGTTTTCACTTAGAACGACACATTAACCTTTATTTTACCCAGGAATCATCTTGATCAATAAGGCCTAATTTATAGAATATTCAATATTTTTAAAGCTTAATTCAGTCAGCTGATACTTTTAAAATATGTCGACAAAGTGGTGCATTGTTGATGCCTAACTCTTTAGAATATTTTGTTATGAAAACAGTTATTCATAAGTTTAAATTTACAAAAGGAGCAATTGTTTTCCAACTAAACTTATAAGTACGATGATTTCTATTTTTAGTAATAATAACAATCTACAATTTATGTCAATCGTGTATTGGTTAAAGATGTTCTAATTGAAATATTAAACAAGCCCCCTGAACTAGAAGGCTCAAACTTGGCAAACAAGTTCTTCTAGACAAGAGCTACAAGCATGCTGAAAATGGGTCAGATCGGTAGACTGGTGACACGGCAACGGCAAGGTCACTCAGCTGGGTCGGTCATGAGTTGGCACATTGTAGTTAAACAGTTGGCCCCGGGTCAATCAACGCTCAGCTCAGGGATATACAACGATTGACACAAGATCAGTCGACTGAACGACCCAGACCACCTCTCCGAACTAGACCATCTGCACGACCCCGACCACCTGACCGACCTAGACCATCTGAACTATCCAGACCATCTGGACGACCAAGTACACCTGAACTATCCAGACCACCTGGACAACCAAGACCATCTGAACGACCCAGTCCACCTGAACGACCCAAACCACCAGAACCACCCAGACCACCAGAACCACCCAGACCACCAGAACCACACAGACCACCAGAACCACCCAGCCCACCAGAACCACCCAGACCACCAGAACCACCCAGACCACCAGAACAACTGACCTTTCCAGACCACCTGAACGACGGACCACCTGAACTAATTCGAAATTTTATGGTGATGCTGAATAATTTTTTCAAAAAATCAATAAACTCGGAACCAAAAAAATCACTTTTAATCTGTTCGATGTTAAATATCATATAGTTATGGTAAAATAAATGTGGACATGATGGTGGATACCATTTCAATATTTCTACTCAATTAAAGATTTACAGATTGTTTTCAATGAAATCGTAAACAAATTAAGCCTTTATTTATCCATTTTAACTGTACCTCAATTATAACGTTTCCTAGGATTTACCACACACACAGTATAGTCAACTGTGACTTGGCACGACCAAGTTTCATCTCGAAGGAATTTATTTGAAATTTAAAGTTCCTGCTACTGTTTATAATCTTGAGACCAGTGATAACAAGCCGATAACTCGGCAAAACGATAACGAAGGGGACAAAATGGTTTGGTCAGGTCATCAAATTTGTTGCTAGTATGTGTTGTTCATAAAGGGCTATCTTATTTGAGACCATTCTATTGTGCTGAAAAAGTTTACTTTTGACCTTGCTATAGACTATATAAATATACATGCTAATTCCGATAATGTATTTGGACGCTAGAGCGAGAACAGACGTTTGCATGGTTATCCGCTACAAATTGTAGGTTTTAGCACTTAGTGATAAGAAATTCTTAGTGTAATACTCAGCAGCAATAACATAATAGTGCATGTCCATTTATTCGACTGCATATTTTGTTCATGTATATAAATTGTATTATTTTGTACGAATCCAAGATTTTTTATCTAAATAATTTGTTAACTTAAGACAACACTCTGGGCATCTCGTTTATCCAGTTAATGATGAAAATAATACTTGTCGGAGAAGCGTATCATGAACGAGTTGTGCTGCTGCTGCCGTGGACAGTAAGTAAGTTTGTGAGAGAGAACTAGTATTGGCGCAGTGGTCTGTCCGTATCGTGGGATTGATATGTTCTGTGGTTGTGCAAACGGCCACCTCTCATCTCTTTACGTTGTAATGTTTTAGTCCGCCATTTCATGTTTTCCCGATAACCTTCAATAATTGTATATACATAAAGATAATGTCTGTATGTTATTTACGGCTTTGCCTTTGTGGCAAGCAAGAAGTTGTTCATCCTCCTCCATCTTTCCAAGCCAAGCGTCACATCCCTCTCCTTCTCCCTTTTTCCACTGTGCACTCTGCACAGAGAAACCAGTTCTCTTAGATCCAACCTCGAGTGTAGAGCTCAAGGATTTCCCTGTCCAGTTGGTCTTGCTGACCAGTTACCTTCTTATTATACCTTCTCCCTCAGCTCCTTTTCTCAATGCTTAGGAAACATTAATTTTTCACGTTTCTTGAATTAAATAAAGTACAGTTAGCCAACAATTAAATCGAAGCCCTGTACTGGTATTTGTCCACCTTATTCTGGTTTACCATCTACCAACTCAGCATTATCTTCTTTTAAGAAACCTTGTTCTCATTGTTGTGAATATGTAACAAAATACTCAGTTAGTGACATAAAAAGGTTTTCCAAAGCTGAAACTATCATACTAAAAACTCTTACTGTTTTTCTTT
>JAQFXM010005402.1:0-15049 GCA_034693345.1 Entomobrya multifasciata | reverse complement strand
ATTTTTGGTCAGAGGTCGGTCTATACCCCTTTCCCCCTCTACACTGCCCGACAGGCCTTGGGTGACAAGCTACACCTCACAAAGACTACTCCCCCCGCCGGGAATCGAACCCGCACGCCCATCACCCAAGTCAGGATCTCTGACCGCTAGACCCCACTGCCTGCCTTTTTTTGCAATTTTCCATGAGATTGAAAATAACACCAATGTATTTATGTGTTCATGCATTTTGGTAATTTGTGTAGTGTAATCATTCGCATTATTCTGTTGTTGTAATGTATTGCAAACTTTACACTTAAATATTGCTGTTACCGAATTTCAGTTTTATTATATCAGTGTATTACACCTAACTTTACTTCCAGAACATGCAACCATACCATGTTGAAGTAAGATGGCGATATTAGTAGAGTCTTGATAGAATTTACATGACCGGCCACATGAGAAACTGATTATTTTCAAATTCCGAAATAAGAAGAAAAATAGTTTTTGAAACTGCTTATCTATACTATCAAGTAGATTTTTATTTGAAAATTATGAAGACTCATCAATTATTAACTCTGAAATGTTATTAATAATTCAACAATATTTTATTCTTCTCTTAATTTCTCAAAGTTATGTAAATTCTATTTTAATCCAACAAAACTATATTTGTTGAAGCCATTTCACAATCATTGATCGATGGATTTACTTAGTATGCTAAACTCAAGCTTTATAGCCATGATAAGTTTTGCAATTCATGTTAACGCCCATTATTGTTTTGAAACTACCGAACTAAATCGAGAGAAAAAAACATGATTTGATGTCAAGTTGGTTAAGAACGTTGCTTAGTACGCAATTGTCCTTATTCAAACCTGAAGGCATTTATGCAGAGTTTAGCTCAACTTTTAGATATTTTGAAGGTTATACTTAATGTTAAACTTTTCCTGGCGTCCAAGTTTAAACAGAAAGAATTAAAAAACTAAATCCCACTAGTTTCCAACTTATACTTTGCTCGGAAACATTTAGAATACATATATCTTTGTAAAAAAAACTACGCCTTTTACTAAATTGCAAACATCGCTATGTCTCTGACGTCTGCAGCACTTGAAATCCACTCCTATTTTCAAAACGTTGTAGCTCCCCCGTACCAGGTTGATCTTAGAAACAAAAGACTTATTAAAAGTTCCGTTTATCCTAAAAAGTGTCACAGATTATTTAGATTATTTACCGAATATTTAGCTATGCCAATTATAATTCCATGTTTTTTCTTTCGCTTAATCTGGCTTTTTTTCAACTGGAAATCGTACACTATTAATCAAATGGAGCAAGCTATACTCTATGCAGTTACTATGTGTTCGTTGCTGATATATTTATCAGTCTGTTACATGATGCATTCAAGCTGTACTGCAATCATTCACCTTGTTAACCAAATAAGCTTATTTGGATTACATTGTGGGATTGATAAAAATAAACTGATTTTAATAAAATTGCCGATTCTTGGAACTCGTTCATTTTATGAGTTACTTATATACAGTATTGCTATTTGCTTCACTTTTTTAGCCCCAGCATTTTTTGTGATTCCTTTCGCGGTTGAGTACTTCCCGGTACAACTATTTTTTGGAACAAGTTATCCTGTCAAATTTTTCGAAGCAACACTTTATGCATTGCTACTTTTGTATGGTGGCAGCTGCGTGTTTTCAATTTTATTACTTTTAATAATTTGCCTCGAAAATCTTGCATTTTACTCGATATATCTTCGTCAGAACTGCACACCTAATCCCAAAACAATGTCTTTAGAAAAATTTAAAAGGTTCTTTTCAGGTTTCAGAAATATTCAAATTCTTCTCAAATTAGTGAACATAGTGTTCGGACCATTTTGCACTGCTTTAATTTTCGTTGGAATTTTTCTTGCATCTAGTGGTGCATATGTTACTGTTAGAATGTATAGAAATATTTACTTTTTAACATATTTCACAACAACGGCAATTACTGTTCTCTGCTTTGTAATGGCCTTACTGCTAACGTTTCTCGCTTTTATTCCATATCGGCACTGTATATTTCTAAAGAATCGGTGGGCTTGGCACTTTAAAAAAGAAGTGAGAAAAAGCATAATTGCTTGCCAACCTGGACGATTTTTGTTAGGACCATATGGCTACGTAAATGCCCTATTGGGCTTAACGATTTGTGACGATATTATTCAAAATGCTGTCAACATTTTGCTATTAAATGCTGTCGATTGACTTTTATGTCTACATCATAACCTACTGTTAAAATTGTCTACATGTTATTTTTAAATAACCCAATGTTTTAAAATGTTACAAAATATATCAAAGTATTCACTAAAATCATCACTAGTTTTAATGTTACATTTTTATACAAATTATGATAATAGCGAATAGTTTTTCATAGTCTTGACTAAGTTAACTTAGAATTTAGTTCTAATGCAAGTCTTATTTTCTGAATATCTACATATCACCATTATTTATATAGTACGACTGGAGCTTGGAAACAAAGGAGTATCCCAGAAATGCCCAAGTTAATGGACCTCGAATTAGGCTAAATATGGACGAGAAAAGAGAAAAACCTTGACTACAACTTAATCTGGAAACAACTAGACAGGCTTTTAGAGAAAAACACAGAGCCAGTATAAGAGTAGCCAGGTAAAGCATGTAAACATTGCAAGCGTACCAATCCTTCAAAAGTATAAGATGTCCTTATCACTTTATTTTGTTTTCCTCAACGTAATAAATCAATATATCAAAAAAATATGTACAACGGTAATATTAAACAGCTTTATTACTTACTTACAAGAATAAATATTTATCACTTGTCATTATTTTACCATACATTGTTTACAGTCATTACAACTTTACTCTTCTGAAGTCCATTAGAACAAAATTGTTGTTCTTTACATCATTTTAAATCATATTTCGTGCAATCCCTCTACTAAGAACACTCCTCACACTAACCAACATTTTTACAAAATATACAAGAATAGTTTCACAGGTATTATTAAAATATATTACAATACATAGCAATCGCCAACGTAAACGCTGAAAGCAAAGTGTTCACTATCACCATATCATTATTCTGCAAAACAGTTATTTAATTACCCTACTTACTTAAGCAGTTAATCTTTTAATGTAAAATTTAATCAAAAATTCATTGAGTTTGACTTCAATTTTTATAGTTCACTTGAAAACTTCCGATCTACAAGCACACTTTGTCTTTTAGCATTAACCGCTAAGAAAAGTTTATGTAAGAATTCTAATAATAGCGATCATATAAGTTTATAATTCAGCTGTATGTTTTTTTGATAAAGAAAATAATTTGTGGATAAAAATCTATTTAAGTCATTTATATGAGCGGAAAACTTAAAAACAATTTTCGATGGCCTATAAGATTTTAACATTAAGTTTGCCTAAGGTTTAATGATCGATAAATATAATGACATTTTTATGTAAAGTCAAGGTTGGATACTGATTTGCTCCAATTATTTGATTTGTTTAAGTTATTGTATTTCCTTGCGTGAGAAAAGCTGGAAAGCTCTTAATTATTTATAATTCAAAATGAACCTGGCCTTAACTTCTGACTGGGTACCTTCTCTTTTCAATTATTGGGCGAACACAAAAAAATACATACATTAAACAGTACCTCGTTCAGTAATTTTTTTATTTATTACGTAGGTAAGTTACCACGGAGAGCTTACTTAGTTAATGCCAAAAAATCTCAGTTTACCCAGTTCAATTCCTAAGGTCATATTTAATGTACGTCTATATAAATTTAGTAGCATTGAAAAAAATGATTGGAATTGTATAAGGAGTTCAAAATAGCACAAAACTATTTTGATACAATCTATGGGATAGGTCCATAATTTGAAATTTAATTTGATTAATATCGTTTTTATAATCAGAAATAAATACTTTCATCATTGTGACCATTTCTATCCATTTTAACAGTTCAAGTTAGTGGTGAATTTGTATAAAAAATACCAGTTTTATTTTAGTTAACACTTTTTAAAGTACATTCTAACAGAAAAAGTATACAACTCTTTTTTTTAAACACATTAGAAATTTGAGGTTTACTACATTGTCTTACACCCAAAAATTAAGATATATCCAGAATACTCGATTCATCATTTAAAATGTCGCTAACATCGGCTGCTTACAAAGTTAAGTCGCTTCTAGAAAAAGTAATCCCACTTCCTATAACTTGGGATACAACCCAAAAACGTTTAACACACAGCACTGTCTACTATCAAAAGTTTCATACAATAAGTAGAGCAATATTTCAGACAATATACTGCACTGCTCTTTTGATTGTGCCATTCCGTTGGTTTTGGCTAATTCTGAACTGGAAAACATACACAGTTTATCAAGTCGAAGAAGCAGTAGTGTATAGTTTTTTTGTTTGTGCATTAATATTATATATTCCTGTTTATATAATACAATTTAAAATTGACTTAGCAATATTTCATATGAACCAAACACTATATTTAGCACAACTGACTCCCAAAATAAATTACGAAAAATTTTCTATCAAAATTCCACTGTTTGGAAAAAAGACAATTTTTGAGATATTCATTTACAGCTTTTCCTTGTCCTTTTGCTTATTTGGACCTTGTCTTTTGGCGGTGCCATTTACATTTACTTATACACCGTTACAACTTTTGCTTGGAAATACCTTTTTTGTAAAGTTATTGGAAGGAGTTGGATATAGTTTTGAGGCATTACATGGCGGAATAAATATTTTATCTTTGTTTCTAGACGAAATAATATTCTTAGAAAACTTTGTCAATTTCACTTCAACTCTATGCGAAAAATGTAATTCAACTTTGAGAAAACATTTAGTTTTTTACAAGTGCTTTAAGAGGTTTCGAATTACGCAACTGCTTTGTACAACAGGAAATATTATAAGTAGCACATTTAACACTGTAATTGTTTTTGTGGGTATGCTACTTGCATCTTGCTCAACTTATATAACCCTAACAATGTACCACAAACTTTTTACCTATATTATTATGCCGATGTGTTCAACTATCAGCTTTGCAGTTAACATTTTGCTAACACACTTGGCAGACAAACCTTTCAAACACACTTGTAATTTCAAACAATATTGGAGTTGTCGAGTGGAAGGAAATGAAAGAAGACGAATGATATGTACGTGTAAGCCTAGTGGATTGTCTCTTGGACCGTATGGAGTTGCAAGAGCTCAACTTGGTTTGTATATTTGTGATGATATAATTCGGAACACGGTTAATTTGCTCTGTCTCAATATTTAATCTAGGTTTTATAGGTGTTTGTTATAACCAAGTGTACTACTTGAATACGAATTGAGTACATTTGAACTTGTATAAATTCTGGGGCTCATTAGTTAACGAAATATAGGCTACTAATAAACTATGCTTCATAAAAAAATTAGTGTGAAATCTTTTTCCCACTGAATGCATGCCTGTTTTCAAATCCGTTTACATAATCGACCACTTTGCATAAAATATTAGTTGGTACTTATTGAAGTTTGGACGTTTGGAACGACTCCTTAGCATATATATCAAATATTTGCAAGTTCTAAACAATCAAAAACACCATTAGGTTAATTTTGAGCTAGCTCATTATGTTTATGGCATGCAAATTTTTGAAAACTCAAAAGCAAATATTCCCAGTGGCAACACGATTTGCTGGCTAAAGTACTTTTTTTCCAGCAGAATATGGTATGCTTGTTTGGGTGCAAACGGGGTTTCATTGTCCTATTAATAGACTTTAAGAAAAAATTCCACTACTTTACAATATTGTTACACATTCGAATCACTAAAATATAATTCCTTTGTTCTTTCAATTGTTAAAAAAATCAGGCTATTATCAAGTAGCAACTATTCGGTGCAAGAATCACCACCGCACTTTTTGAAAAGCAACAAAGCTACACTTCTCTCTCACTACTTCAACAGCTTATAGGATAAAATGCAGTATGAATTCAGTAGTGTGCCTTCTTTTTATGCGACCGTAGCTCATATAGTAAAATGTTTTAGTACTTCAGCCCCTTGTATTGCTAGCTTGTAATATGAATGCAAAATGCCATTTGCCGAAGCAGCAAAACAAATTAGTACTTCAGCCATCTAAAATGTGAGTGAGATTCGGAGGGATTTAAATAAAAATCCACTATAGAGTTTTTCTATTGTGAGTTGAAAGCGTCAACCATAAGAAGCAATGTAATCTACTGCGTAGTAAGTTAGGTAGCTAATTCCGTGTGTTCTACATTTTCCTTTCATTCTTGTTTCAAGTTTCAAGGACAATACTTGTCCATATGTTGTATTATTTTGAAATAATATTTTGTAACGAACTATGCTTCTAAGGATTCAGTTGCTTCCAAGTGTAAGTATTTCTAAATGTTAGAATTCTACCAAATAGTGTAAATGTTTTAACCTTAAAATAAGCAATCGTTGACCATTCTGGATTATATTTTAATATTGCAGATTTTCTCATTTTACAATCACTTCTAATTCAAGACTCGGACGTTGCAGTCCTCTAGTTTTCATTACTTTTTAAGTCATCATAAAACTGAATCATCAAAGACAATCCATAACTTAACATCTTTTAACCTCAACACATCGTTTAAAATTTGCCCAGTAAAATTGAAACTTTCAAAATACTTCCTTCAAATTGCTTCTAGAAGTTGTCGCTTGAGAAATGTTTCGACCATACTTTAAGCGGTTTGCAGGTGTTAAAACATTTTCGATTTTCATTACTTTTGTACAAGAAATTTAGTTTTGCGTTGCGCGAAAATCTCCAGTTTTTTGATAAACAAATCGTCATGAATGACAACTTAGATGTAAATTCCCGAAGAAGCTACAACGTAAATAAATCCGTCAAATACTGTAAGCAACTATTTTAACTGGATATCTATGGATATATTTTTGCATGGCAGCCTAGAAATCTTAGTTGCTTTCTCTGAAATATTAAATGTTTCCTGCAATAGACCTATAAATTTACTTTGATATATTTATGTCTAAAGACGGACGAAGTTTTCTGTGATAGTTTATTATAACGACCACAACGACGCCGCTGAGATGACGATATTACGACAAATGACAATGATGAACATTAATATTGATAATGAAAAATGCTTTTGAACGGTAAGTCACATGAAATATGTGTTTTGATATTGCAATATCTGACCCCGATTCCTGGCCCAACGAAATCCCATTGGCCTATATAGACAACTGATTTTTGATCTACTTGACGTGGGCTTTCGATTGAGCTGTTACAATGTACACTATGTCTTAGTTTAAAATTTTCGATTTTGACCTTTGACCTTGAAGATTGACTCTGGAGGCTGAAAATCAATCAATTTGGGCAAAATCGGGCCACGCGTTCTGTGGTTATCGTGGGTACAGACCGACCGACGGACGGACAAGCATGCTAGAGTTAATACTTGCTGACACTTTGCTTTCAGCTGCGTAATAACTCGAAAGCATATTTTAACCATTGATTAAATTGGTGATATTTTTGATGTTCGGTTATATTTTTAAGACAAAGTCTTGTTTTCAGCACTTACAATTTACTAAATAACTCATCGTTAGATTACGGATTTTTATAAATATGAAGTGGTAAAATATGTATTAACCAAAATCTGTCTGCGCAATATATTATGTGCATTTGTAGAAATATGTCGTTTTTGTATTCATCGTAGCTTATAATTTCCTATCGAATCGTTTAAACTGTTGTAAAACTTGTATCTGTCTAATACCATGCTTAAGAAATAGATTCCTTGTTTTAAATTGAGTAATTTTTACAGCTGCCTTTTTCTTGCAATATTCCACCATTCTTCTGGCTCGTTTTAAAAAAATCGACAAACCTTACAATCAAACACAACAAATGTGATCAAAGATATTCCAAGGCCAACAAATGGAATCATACCTTGTACATAAATCTGGCTACCATTTTGTATTTTTTTCAAATTTTCAGTTACTTTCAAATTAATTTCGTCAGCCCTAGATTTAATTTTAAGAGACAATTGAAAGTATGACTGCCACCAGTTTTGAATCCCGGTTTGAAAGAACCACTTAATATTTTAAATTATAGGAGCAGGAAAATAGCCAATAAATTTATGCCCCGCTAAGTTTTCAGTTATTATATCCTTCCCAAAATACACTGGTTTTTGTTGAACTTTCAGTCTATTATATAAAACGACAGCATCGCTATCATAGAGAACCGTAGCCGCTTTGGTACATTTTCCTATATGGGCTTTTAGTATATTTCTAACTCGATGACGTGGATCCAATGGGTCACCATATGTTGCCTTTAAAGGCAATTCCATCCTAGAATGGTTAGTATGCTTCCAGGTTTTCTTTGAAAGTTTGATACCCAAATTGCTTAGTCTACATATATATTTTAGTGGCTGCCGAGACATAATTTGATACCACAACAAAGAAACAACTGGAAACGCTTCATGACCGCTTTCTTGGAAATAGTCCCTTTCCACAGCTAAATTATCTCTTATTAAATAATAGTTATCTGGTGACAGTTTTATTGTTCGCACTAGCGTCTTGAATTTATTTTCTACTAGGCTATCAAATGTATCAAACTGTACTAATGGTGCATGTAGTGTTAATCTGGTAATATTATCGCCTTTGTATTGATTTCCTAATACGAGAACTACCAGTGGAACAAGGGCAAATGTCAAAAGGTAAATAGGTTCTTTTTTTAAGTTCGGACGCGAAAACAACTTTGAAGATTTATCTAGCATAGATGCAACTATATCAAAAAATGTATTTTTGGATAATTTTGGACGTTCGTTTAATTCCAATGTAAGGTGTGCTGCAAGCCGCGTTGCAGGTGGTGCTACAAATAGTGTAAATATTAGAAAAACCCAAGTATAAATATCAAGGCCACAAATAAGTTCATTGAACTGGTGTATCCAATGTGGCTGTTCCTTATGACAACTAACAAATCGTAAACGTTTCCTGTTCACTACTAAACCAATATTTGTGAAATGGCCTAAATATTCTTTTGTGCTTCGACCAAGTATTGGCTGTAGCTTTGGATGATATCTGACAAAATTGGAGTTTTTACAAGAATCTATTTTAACAAATGTCCAATATCCTTTAGTCAGAACATCAGACTCATAAAAGTTGATGCTTGAATTTCCGGGCAAAATGTTCGAAATTATATGCGTATCAGCCATGCACGAAAAATAATTTGCAGCCTTTAACTTTAGCTTGTAATTTTGACTTAGTACAGTTTTTGCTGAAATTAATCCTTCAAGTCTTAATCCGTCATTGATAGCCTTGTACGCATACGATTCAGCGTCAAAAGTTTTTGGAATTTTTTTGTCGAGACCGATCATTTCAATTTGTTGATCCAGTAATATTTTAGAGCTAGAAAACTTATTTTTATTGAGTTCGACCAGCATAAATGGGCCACATGGATCACAATATGGACAATGCACATATACTTTTGACGTGTGTATCATATTTATCCAAATCAATATCGTTTCGATTATCCTCTCTGGTTTTAGATCATCTAAATTAGACGATATCCAAGTCTTTCTGTACGATTCATTAATACAGATCGATTCTATCTTGTCGTTCTGACAAATGAGCAACGAGTATTTAGGGACTGCGCTTAAGTAGTCATTTTTTCATTTTTCTTCCTCAAAATTTAATTTGTAGTTAACCCAAAACGGATCTTTAAACAATGTATCAGTAATGGTGTAATGGTGATACAGATTTGGTTGAATTTTCTAGTTAGGCGGATGTAAGTAAATATTTGCTTCGCAATTTGACATTCGGCTTTCCAAGAATACTTTGTGCTTTATCGTAAGCCTCATGTACAAGTAGTTCTCGTTAAGCAAAGGTTGCTCGTTAATCTTTACGTCCTTTCGAAAATGGCGCTGCTTTGCTTCATACGGCTTATTTGCCGCGGAAAAGTACCGCAAAAGTGTGATGGGATGTTGAACAATTTGTAAGTTAATATTTAAACCAAGAAAGTTTATAATTCGAATAAAGCACCCAGAAAAAGCTTTAATTATGGTAAGATCGCCTTCAAAATCAATATTGGGACTACTAGTTTAAGTTGATGCATGCGCAAAATAGCTGAGCACCAGGATAAGTAGAGATAATGGAAACATTTTTGCAGCTTTTATTATATTTAAAAAAGAAAGTTTTTCAGTTTGTGGGTTTGTACAAGTTTTTTGTAGGGGACTTTTCCCAAAAGACACACCTAAAATCTATGTTGTAAAATATTCCGTCCAGATTTATTTTATTTAACTTTGTTTTTTAACTGCTCTGAGCCAAAATCAAAATAACAAAACTATTTTATACATTCCTTCTGACCTCTCTGCTAAATGATAAACATAAGAGTAATACATATATAATAAATAGCTCTGCCTGAACTTTGGCACAAGAATTTAATGCACTAATGTTGTGTGCTCTTACAAAACATGTTAATGCATATTAGATATTTACTGCTATACTGCGATAAAGACGCATAATTTTCTTAGTAAAAACATTAGTGATATTACTTTACTATTATATCAGTAGATATTACTTTTGGTTTCTCTAAATTAAGTACCCACCCCACTAAGCTGCAGTTTAATATACCTTACCAAATAACTGTGAGATTGTCACTAACTTAATACTTAAGGTACTCGATGGGTCAAAACTATTACGAAGTACGTCTTATGAAAGACTTTGTGCGATGTTATTACATATTACAAAATATTAATACCAAATGATCACATCAAATTCCGCTTAAAGCAATTCGTAAAGGATACGTTGATTTAAAATATTCCAACTTAAAATTACTTTCCGTAAAATAAAAATAAAATCAAAATTTAAACAGCAAAATAAGCAATTTTCAGAGTAAGAACAGATTCTGAAAATTAAATTTACATGTTTTAATTTGGAATAATAAATTGAACAAATGTATTGTATGTTTCTTCCAAATACAAGTCTTTATTTCACAACTCCTCCTGAGTAAATCGTTTAATGCTGGTAATAAATGGAAAAGAAATGACTATTGTCTAAACTATTGTTATAAAAACTTTATTGATTGTTGCTTAAGTAGGGATATCTAAAATTAAAGAAAAAAAGTTCAAAACATTTCGAATTTTATTTCTTATTTTACAT
This sequence comes from Entomobrya multifasciata, assembly GCA_034693345.1. Taxonomy (NCBI): domain Eukaryota; kingdom Metazoa; phylum Arthropoda; class Collembola; order Entomobryomorpha; family Entomobryidae; genus Entomobrya; species Entomobrya multifasciata. Next base: position 3,948 of record JAQFXM010005402.1, on the reverse strand, counting down.
ATATTTGAGACCTTTCTGATATTTAGGTTGTACCTAACATGTAACCCTCGTAAATAAAGGCCTTATAATAATTCCATTATATCACAATTTTATCTGCCTTTATTGTAAAATATTGTGGTTATTTCAGAATAAGTCTGACTACTGAATAAAGATCGATAAAAATTGACCTATATACACACGCGTAGGTATTGAGTTTTTAAAAATCTGGAGCAGTTCGCCTTTGGTTTCCTTCTATAGAGCAACATAGCCATCGAGTTTTGACAAAGCCATTTAAAATGTCTCTTACTTCAGGTTTTTTTAATTCTCATCATTACTTGCAAATAAGATTACCCCTTCCGTGGTTCACTGACAAGCAGTCACAAAAATTGTTTAAAAGTCCACTCTTTTGGAAATCTAATTACAAAACCTGCCGAATTTTATTTCAAATAGGTGTTACTCTTCTTTCCCCGTTTTTGGTGGGACGTATCTTTTGGTTATTTTTTCACTGGAAAACATACACAATTTTTCAAATAGAAGAATTTATCATACACGCAGGAGTTACATTGTGTTTGCTCGCATTTTTACCAGCATGGCACATTCTTAATTTTCAATACACAGAAATCATATATTTTATCAATCAGTCATGCCAAGCCGGTGCTTCAGTAAAAAACATTTGGACAGAAAGTATTTGCATCAATTTGGGCTTTTTAGGTTGTCACTCTATTTTTGAGATTTTTATCTACGGATTTTGCTTAGCTTTCTGTTTAGCCCCACCAGCCATATTCGCCGCCATTTTTACACTGTCATTTTGCCCACTTCAGTTAATTTTTGGATCCAGTTTATTTGTCAAGTTTTGTGCCGCGCCTTTATATGGAAGTGCAGCCGCGTTTGTTGCACATACATTTGTTTCGATAATTTTATTGGTTGTAATATTTGTGGAGAATATGATATACTTCACGTCCACACTTTATTTCAATACAACTTCGGTATGCATTTTAAATCGATTTAATAATCGATTCATTCGTTTTAAAACAGCACAGATTATTTTCATAATGGCTCATTCCACGTTTGAATATTTTCTGACGAATTTAATTTTTATTGGAATTCTAATAGCGTCTTGATGTGGATATGTTACATTAAATATGTATGGTAAACTTTCCATTGTAACTTATATATTTGTAGTTACATTACTACTGATGGCATTTATTGTGGCATTAGTACTTACGTTTCTTGTGAATATTACTCATGAACATTCTAAACGTTTCCTGAGGTTTTGGGGTTTATATTTGATGAGACGAGAACACAGGAAAATTTTGAAAGCTTGCAAGCCAATTGGGTTTTACTTGGGTCCTTATGGTGTAGGAAGAGCTCAACTTGGTGTACTTATTTGTGATGATATTGTGCGTAATATGGTTACCTTAATTTTACTGGATTCCTTATAACAAGAGACATAAGCTTTAACTTAATATCGACATATTTGTAAAAACATCGCTCCAAATTGTAGCATATTGATCTATTTTCAAAACATTTTGCGTTTTATACCATTTAAACTGTGGTACTTTTTAGATTTATTTTGTTGTACATACATTTCTAACTGTACTTTAACTACTAATAACATTTATGGGAAATATGATATTTTTCATATTTTTACATATTTCTTAGATCGATTTCACAATCAATTTATTTGTTTTAGAACAGCCCAGATTATTTTCATAATAGCTAAATTATTCTAATGGATGTTCCCTTAAATTTTAATTTGAATTTGGATACTTATACGTAGTGAATAAATGACTTTAAATGTGTATGGTAAACATGCTATTGTGATTAACATATTTTTTTTTTCTATTACTACTGGTATGTTTAACTATGGCATTATTAGTTTCCTTTCTGGTAAGTACTTGTCTTGAAAATTCCAAGCGTTTGTTGAAGATTTGGGGTTTTAATTTGAGGAATGATAGATCCTTGTAAACCGATAGTATTTAGTTTAGGGCCATGTGGGATTGGAAGAGCTCAACTTGGACTTCTAATATGTGATGATATTGTACGTAATATGTTAACCTTGATATTATTCGATTCTTTTTCGTATATTAAACGTAGTTTTTAAAATAGCATTGAAAAGTGAATCGGGGCTCGGCTGCTACTGATTGAGTTCTGCAAAATTAAGTTCAATATACTCACATGGATGAAAACACGAAAGAAAAAATATGCGATATGTATTTTCTAAAGTAATATCGTTTCATAGGTCTTATACGTCAGGTATTTCGGTTAAATTTTTGTTTGAAATAATCTCTTATTACGTTATATAAGTATAGTATTACGTAAATTTAAAGTCGGCGTATTCCAGTCAGTATTTTACAAATAATATCTTGCTTTGCTATACAATTTTTCAAATAATGTAAAAACTAAATGTATTCTGAATATTTAAAAAATCATGCAGTTTTTCTGAAGCGTTATTTAGGCAAATTGTAAAATAAAAATTCGAGAGTAACGTTTTTAATATTTTTTGCAACCAAGAGTTACCTAAATTATAAGTTCATACATAAAAGCAATTACGTTCAAGCAGGATGAAATGCCACTGATAATTGGGAAAAAGTCCGTGACTATAAATGTTGTACAAATCGGGTTCATTATGGCTTTTTTAAATCGAATTCAGCTCTTTGTTTAGAAATATAGTTAGTTTGAACCAACTTTTAAAAAGCCCTTGCATACATTTTCATTTAACGTACACTAATAAATTTGTATTTAGTTGCTATAGTGAATGATTGTATTTTGTCTAAAAAAAAGAAGTTTGCTCTACTTTGAAAAACAACATTGCTTGCAAACCTTTTTCTTAATTAAATATAGATTGATCTACCGTAAAACCATCAAATACATTTCACTAATCCAGTAGTTAGCATGTATTTTTGAAGTAAAACTCCAAATGTAAATTAAACAATAAAAAACTCCAAGCTTGTAGAAATTTTCCGATCATATTATGACTTCAAAGTTCTAAATCTGAAGCCTAACCTACTGATACGCAAAAATACATACTTATATAACCAACATGTTTTATAACTAAATATTTATTTGATAAATGTATGATGAGAATAAAATGAATTAGCATTCAAGCAATTTAATTTCTTTACGTGATTGTTTTACATGTTTTGCAAAATTTAACCAGGAAGTTCAGTTAATATCCTTCAAAGACAAATTTGATTAAATTTGATTTTTAATACGCTAAAACGTCGGACAAACCCATATTTGCAAATCAAAATAAAAAACAGGTTTTAAATGTGCTCCCTACACACAAACAACATACGTTACACCACATTTCTCATGTATTTGAGAATATTAGCTTAATTTTTTCTGAATCATGCCCTTAAAAAAGAAAATCCATGTTATTATTTGACATTTCTACTTTTCTACCTTAATCTTTTTGCAACATTGGAGTAGCGAACGTAGTCTCATCAAGCATTCATAATCCATTAAAAAAAAGATAGGGATATTCCTGTGGCTTTAAGGTTTGGCAAAAAGAGCAATTAGACTTTGGCCTTTCTAGACTATTCCGTGAAAACCTTGTGAATAGTTCCGACAGTGCTTTCAAAAATGTCACTAACATCAGGAGCCTTTAAATGTCATTATTATCTACAAAAAATATTTCCACTTCCGTGGTACGCTGACAAGCAGACTCAACGTTTATTTAAAAATCAACATATCTGGAATACTATTCCGAAAACTGACCGAATTTTATTTCAATCATTTCTTTTTCTTTTTTCCTCGTTTTGGGTGGTACGACTCTGCTGGTTATTTTTTAACTGGAAAACATATACAAGCCACCACGTGGAGGAAATGATCATATACGCTGCAGTTTGTTTATGCATGACTGCATCTTTTTCAGCATGGTTTACAATTGTGTAATAAAACTAGTTCAATCTAGTTTTCTCATAACCTAAATTATAATGTGGTAATATCAAGGTATGATAACCATCT
>JAQFXM010005401.1:0-15050 GCA_034693345.1 Entomobrya multifasciata | reverse complement strand
GGGAAAGTACTTAGGGGGAATGTGCTCTTGGGGGGGATGTGTCACTTAGGGGGGAAAAGACTTAGGGGGGAAGGGCCGCGAGGCGACTGAATGGCTGCCATTCTCTGAAGACTTCGAAGTAAAAGCATAATATCGTATCATAACGTAAACCAAAAATTAGTATAATTTGCTCAATAATTCTTCGTTTGTCCACTCGTGGTGTATTTGGTTGAGATAAATGAATATATTTAATTTTGTTTACGCTTTTCCAAGTCTCGTGGTCTTGCATTTCTCTATCAATTCCAATAATTGATTTACTTTCTCGAGTCACAGTTACACATGCTTTTGAAGTTTTCAATGGTAAACCAGTAATAAGAAAGGCTGGAAATATTTACTTATTTCAAGTATATAAAAGTGAATATTAGCAGCTGTTCTAAATACTGATGCATAGTTTAAAAAAGCATTTCACTGGTTTTGTTGAGGTTTCACGGATTGCGCCCAGGTGGATATTGGATCAAAAAAGGTATAGCCACCTGAAAGTTCAATAGCAGCTGAGGCTCTGCTGAGCTGAGGTTATGTCATCAAATTTCCGTATCATTGTCATCAGAAGTGTGAATAAGGTTTTTATTTGAGTAATTGTTGTAATGTTTCCCCTTTTATCACGTGCCCATTTCACTTTATGCTCACCTGAGGTATTGTTTATTGGCCTTGTAGATTGCTGAGTGCAATGATTTGCGTTTTCCACATGTGGACATTTAATCTTGAAACTTCATCTGTTATAGTATTTACTCACGTTCTTCTTTCACATACCTAATGGACGATTTTACTGCACAACAAAATTATGCAGAAGGAACAGGGGTTTAAGATCGATATTTACAAAACCTCTGAAACTCCTGCAAATTTTAGTGTCAATGATTTTCCGCTACAGTGAAATTACGTTTTCTTGGTGTTTGAGCGTTGGTATAGCGTTTCTTGATTTTAAATAGTATTAGTCAATTTAAATGAAAAACCAAATTTAATATAATTAAGTACCTATTTTGCTCGAGAGCACAAATTTCAAAATAAATTTTCATTGTTGAACCTCGTAACGACGATTCTTGGCGTACGCTGCTTCCTATGCATGTGACTTGTCAAAGTTTTCAATAGGATTTAACGTGACATTAGTTATTGATAATGTAAACGTTTGAATTGATCACCGTATAAAATTAATCGGTGCAGTACTATCAAAGGTATTAAAGATAATTTTATTTGTTTCATATGTAGTTTCTAGGTAATCAACGTTTCATATGTAGTTTACGGGGTATCAAGGTGTGTGCCTTACAAAACTGCGATTCTAAAACCCTTAAAAAATTAGAATGTCAATTTTGAGTAATCCACGATAATTTAAGAAACCAATACACAAATTGATTTTGTCATATGTAAAAGGTTACCCATATATCCCAGAAAAATAACTATGTTAATTAACTAATGTTTTAAATAAAAAGGGCATTTGCATGATCGTGTTAAATATCCTGAGTGCAGTCTTCCAAGTTTTGAGAAACGTTATTGCCTACATATCTATGGATTACCTGCCCACATTCTAATATGTCATCAGAAACTACCTAAGCTTCATAATAGCATCAATATTTAACCCTAAGTTGAAAATTTAGAAAATTAGAAGCCATTTTGTCACTTCAACGGTAAATCGTGAATTATTCACTTCCGGCATCAATTTGGACGAAATAGTTTCGCCAAATATTTTGTGGAATGACCAATTAAACATGAAAGCTATTTTCACAGCGCTAATATTCTCCGAATAATTTTTGATAACAGACTTAGACGCTACAAGAAAAATGAAATAGGTTTAAAATTCTCCCAAATTCCTTTGGTAATTCTGTAAAAAAATCCTCGTTTGAAGTTCTAATGGACAATAAGATATTTTACCCCGTTTTTACTCACTTTTGTTACTACTTTTATTGATGATAAGCTCAACAATTGGAATACTACGATATTTCGGTTACCTTTTGTATTACTGGTTACTTTTAAATTCAAACGTGACCATGGAATAATCGTTTGATTGCAGAATTTTTCTAATGTTGACCACATATGGTTAAACTTTGGCTACACTAGCATAATTCATGAAAAAAAGAACACCTTTTAAGGTAAATTTGATTTCAAATTGTCTCCAAATATTTCAAATATTTTGTTGCCAACGACTGGAAGAAAGCTGATGGGCTTATTAAGCATGTTATTCTTAAATCAGATTCGACAATGAAAAATAACTTAACAAGATAAATAATGCAGTTTTACATGACACTAAAATTAGTTATGCATTACGTTTATGTGCGATATGAATATAGTTTCATGTTGTTAATATTATCTAAAATAAAGGATCTTACATGCACCAATTCTACAAGTACCCCAAAGTTCTGGTCCAGCCACAGGTTTCTTCTCGCCCGGCCGATTAGCACTTCACATGCTAGGAATTGTACGCCAGTGTATGGCAGGTATTATTCTGGATTGAAGTAGATTCGCTTTTATTCACCCCGTCTTGTTTCTCGAAATTCCTCTTAGTGGCCCAGCTATCAAAACTTTTCACTTTTTAATAATAAATGTAAAATTGATTTAACTTGGATCTAATAATCCACGAACTCCAAGTTGTTAACTTTCTAAGAGAACAGCCTTGTTCAAGATAAACTATCTGAATGGATGCATCCAACATATTTCTGGGACATTTTATACCAAAATTATTGCGTGGTAAACGAAAATCCCGACGTTAAGAACATTTTAATAATGATGCACCACAAGTTTTTAAGAACCTATCTTAAAAACTGTTTGCATTCCAACTAAAAAACTACGCGTGTGATTATTCGATATACTAAAAACATAATTCGATATCATTTATCCGCATTCCACGCACATTTTAGTTTACGTCAGAGATTACTATTATGCAGGATTATAATATCTGTGAATGTGACCTTTTCATTAATTCAACTTGCCTTTAATAAAAACATGTGATTGCAGATATATAATGCTATGCAAAACTTTTACCAACACCTACTTGTCGCTCACATAATTTTTCATGTATTTATTAGTTTTACTTCATTGGTTATATGACTACTGTGTGCTAAGATTAGCTTTTACTGGATCCATAATATTTTTTATGTTCAGGAAAATATAAAGTGATGTTAAGATGGAAATGTGTTGACCTGTTTTCAAATTTCTTGGAATCCTTTAAGAAATTCAACCACGTGAAATATAAAACCTGTTGTTGCCTTATAACCAATTAAATTCCACTATTACACTATCTCGCAATCTCACAAATAAAACTTTTAAAAAGCATTATTAAAATCTAAGTGTTGTTCTTCCTTGGAAATTAAATAATTCGCAAGTATTTATTTTATATGTAAACACGTGCAAATATTATGGATGTCATTATTTGTCGTTGATTCAGTTCTTACTGTAGGTTGACAGTCTGTAATGTTAAGAGCACTACTTGTATGAAGTTTGAAATTGAGACGTCATGACTATTTTTCTGCGTGGTTTCCTGTTTTATAGGAGCGATGGAAGTATGTACGTTGTCACGAAACATGTGTGTGGTAGGGCAACTTACCTGAAGACAGGTAAACTTGTAGTAAAAGTGCCAGAACAAAATGTTATCTACGAAATTTCAAATATATCAATGCTTTTAAAATGAAATTACAAAATATCGGGTACCGGCTCAATTGTAATTTATATCAATAACTTAATTAATTAAGGGTTTTTCTTTAAAGCAATGATGCTGCAGGTTAAAATCAGTGTTTCTAATACTTTAAACTTTGCACAATATAAATTTCAAACTGCTAAGGTACTTGAATTAAGTCTTTAAAACATTTACTGCATACAAATGCACATTTGGACCCCTCAATCCTGAACAACCTGTTTACATATATCTATATCAGTTTTAAAAATGAAGATTAAAGTTAGGAGATTTGTCGATATATTACCGACTTAACAGACATATATGTAGTATAAGTATCCTTTTAGTAGACAGGATCACAATATTAGAAAGTACAATTCTGGTACTTAATAAAGCCTCCATATATACGACTCTACCAGAAGTCAGTCATGCAAATGCAAGCTGGACGCTCAGAGAATCACATCTGCCATGCGATAGAAAACTGCAATAATATACCAAGAAACCTGACTATTAGCTGTCAACTGGCAAGTCTTATTGTTAAACATACAGTTTTTGTACCCTGAGATCACACCATCTCAAAAGCTAATTTAAATTTGGAGACAATTCGCCAAAATGAAGCTAAATCTTTCAATTTTACTATTATTGTTACTGGACACTACACAAGGTAATTTTAAAAGTCTTCTTTGTAACAGTTAAAGACAGGTACCAACATAAATGTAAACACAAAAATAAAAAAATGTCTTTTAATTACATTTTAAGGTTGTGACTTACAAATGAATTGTACACAATGTACAAGCCACTCATGCTTCTTTGTTGAGCAAGCCGGCTTTAGCTTCTGCCTGGAAGATGCAGTCGGTTTGACACAACCAGTCACCTTGATCTCCATCCCAGAAGAGTGCCCATTCGTAACAACATTCATAGGGCCACAACTTTCACCTTTGCCAACATGGAAACCACCATTATCACCGGACCATTCATCAGCCTCCATTTTCATCAGTAAAATGAAAAGGATTATCTTAATCATCCTGTTAATCATCTGTGCGGTAACAGTAACGTACCTTTTTAGGGCGGATATTGTGGTGATGATAGGTAATAGGACTCTCCAATTTTGCCCCTGGTAAAGCAGATACTCCATTTGAAAGTAATGTATTTATAAATAAATGCAATAAGTGTACTATAAGATACCTAATAGTACGAATGCGTAAAAAACTTCTAAGGTTACGTTTCGAGCACTAGAATGTTTCGCTTCTTAGGTTATTACCAAAGGAGTATTTCTATCTTACATTCTTGTTCTATTTTGAAGTGATATACAAATGATTTCTTTCATTATTTAAAAAACAAACGACAGAAAGATTACTGATTAAAATGATTTTTTTGGAATAATAGTTTAAGGCAAACAATTCTTAGCATTCAAGGTACTTGCAAAAAATAAGTGTAATGATAAATCAATGCAAAGCTTAAACTATATTTTACATGCACTTTGATCTATTTGTAAGTTGTCGATGAAAGATGTACAGATACATATTAAAATATTTAAATAAAAAGCCTCCTTTAAAAATTTCTTTTGATAAACGCCAATGTTTTCTTTGATGCATACAAGAAAATCAATTGGACTTGAGAAGCATAGAAAGGTCTCACATGTGCAATTAACACCAAACACGATTCTGTTGTGCTACCTTTGAGCAAAAACATGACTGTGGACAATTTTTCTGGAATAGCGTGACGTATGGCCACAAATTGGTTGGAACAATGGATCTGTAAACAATATTACTATTTGCTTCATCTCAACTTTTTTCAAGTTTGCTTTCCTCCTATTATGCATAATAAAAAGTGCAAATATTTCGTCTATAGCATACTCATGAAAGCGCGAGAACCGTAAAACGAATGCATAGTTAAATTCCCTACTATGCTAATATCAGTGCGTATTTTTTGGTCTTTTCAGTCTTATGTAATATGTAAACATATATTTACTGGTTATGAAAAATTTCACACATCACCAATTTTAATATAAATTTTCATATTTTTTTATTAAATTATAAATTTTAAAGGGAACTTTTACGTATGCTTTAGGGCTGTAGGCAAAACACTTTTACGACCCCGAATAAATTAGAAACAGCAAAAAAATTTGTACGAGTGAAAACAGGAAAAAAAGCTTCTTGAACAAGTATGTTTTATGGCTTGCTGCCGGTTTGGTTGCTGCTTAATAAACAAGTTTATTTACTTTTAAATTTGGCCTTGTTTTGTCAATACATATGGTGGTGTGCTTTTACAAACAAGTACTATTGCATAAACCTTTGTCGTTTGAGTTTATTTAAGACGTAGTTTCAAGTAATCTTGTGGAAATTCTTTTGAAATAATTTTTCTTTGACAAACTCCGTTATCCAAGACATTTTCTGGAAATTATACCATTACATCTGCGACCATTGTGGTTTTTAATTTGATTTCCCCAAATTTATTTCTCTGAGTAGATTGAATACCTTTCTCTTGGAGATAAAACTGACAAAAAGAACAAGTCCTAATGTCGATATATGCTATGTTGTATACTTAAAAAACAGTTTTTTTGTAAAACTAAACGAAAATGCCTCCACGAAGAACAGAGATAATTAAGGGACCAGTTAATACAATTTGTTCAGTTGTTCCACAAAATTTTATGATATATATTAAGTTCAAGTTTTATATTCAGCCAGTAGAAAATAATTGGCTGCATCATCTTGTAACTTAAAAGTCTTTTCGAAAGTTGTTTTATTTATCATACATACCAGATTACACACATATTCCCTTTAAATTTATTAGCAGGTACAATTTATCATTACATATTGAGATGCAAATGGTGTTCCAACAAATTGAATACATATTTACAATTAAATGTGTATTTTATTACGTCATTCATGTGGTATAACAGCATATTGTTACGATTTAGTTTCAAATATTTGAACAGCATAGTAAACTGTGTTTGGTTTCAGAATCGTGCCCAAAAACTAGTGCTTTCTCAGGCCTTAAACAAATGCCATAAAACATACACAAATATCCATAAGTCTTTATTCCAAGTAGCATTGAAACGTTTGTCCTTTTATGCAAGGAAAATTTTTACTCATATTCTTTACCTAAAATTAATTTTTCATTCAGTTGTGACCACATTGTTCAAGAATCTCACGAGTTTGTGGATAAATGTAATATTACCTAATTAAACAAACCCCAATGAATTAATAAATTTTAATAAAATATACTTAGAACTTTAATGGTATATTATATAATATTTATTATGTAAGGTAATGCATACAAAAGTTGATGTAAACCTGATTAAAACACAAGAACTTTGTATCCTAATTTTAAAACTAAACCAAGTTCGAATGCATTGTTACATCGCTTGTGGTAGCAAACTCATTAAAAATAGATTAGAAACTCTGATCATATTACCAACCACTTATCATGTTACAATTTTTTTTATTGGAAAAAACTTTCGATGTGAGTATACTTGTTCTTTGTAGAGCTGGAATGTCTCTTTATCCGTACCAAAGCATTGTATTACGTATTCGTTCCACTGTAGTACTTTAGTTTGGGCAAGTACTACTTAAGCGAACGGTGTTTTATTCGAATTACATAAAAACCTACCACCTTTACACTTTCAGTATATTTTTAAAACTTTATGTCAAACATTAAAACTGGGGGAGCATTCGAAAAATAAGTGGTTCCTTTCCTGATTTATTATTGCCTGAAGATATCATTTAAAAATAACTTTGATTCTATAAAAAATCTTTACTAACTCACTTCAATAGTTTGCTTATCCTTTCTAAATCCTAAATCAATACATTTCAATGTTATCTCTGTGTTCTCTATTATAACTCACCAATATGTGAATTCCCCAACCTAAAATTATCATAAAGAAAAATACATTTACAAACAAAAACACAAAATTTATCCGTAACATATCGTGGCCCCAAAATTTTGAACCAGCTGTCCATTCCTTCCTGTCCACTGAATATAATCGGTCCAAATTTTCGCCGTCACAACAAGAGAGTAAGTAACTCAACTTGTCGAAGGTACATCGTACACCGTTTTCTAAATTATTTCAGAAAAATACCAAAATTAATATATTCTTCAAAATTCACACTGTATATAATAAAATAGTTTTAAAACAATATTTTAGAAATTAACGCACCATCAGCAGTAGTCACTATTTCACCCATTACCGCAAGAAAAAATTGATTCTGATTGACATAGCGTGGGAAATTCTTCCCACTAATTTGTGTTGTCCATGCATCACTTGTGAAATATACACGAATTGTATTCTTACAGGCCAAATTTTTCTTGGTCCAATGATTAGCTGGGGTACTAGTTTTTCCAATAGTAACCATAATAAACCAGAGGACACTACATAAAATAAACTGACAAGCTAATCCCATCTTTAAAATCGCCTTGGACTGATCTAAAGCAGCAAACCTTTCTTAAAGAGAAGTAAAGGTTGACTGAGATGTCGAGTACCTGTAACCGTCTCTTTTTTGGTGGCATGTACTTGGGAGGTTCACTGGGTAACTCCCAAAGCATACACCATTTTGTACTTTATAAGTCATCTTAGCTGTTTGTTATGCCATGAAGTGTTGTGACGCTTTATTTTGGTTGTAGTTTTCGCCCATCTAGTTTAACCCATGCACACACGTTACAGCGCTACAATGTGTTTCACATTAGAAAAAAATGACACGTGGAACTTCAGTGAACTCTCAAGTGCGTGTTATAGCCAGTACCTATCTAAACAGTAAAAACATAAAATTTAGGCTTGTTGACATGAAACTTTATTTCAGCCTTGAAGTTGTTAGAGCATAGATGAGTTCATTGGATACACAATTTGTTGATGTAACTTTGTTATTAGGTATTGTTTGGAAATTAGTAAAATCTTATAAGTGTGTTAATAAAACAATTATTAACTTTCATTCTTGACGTCGAATATAATTATTTGCGTTATAGTTATTTGCTTTAGTAAATAAGTTTTATGAGACTTGTAATAGTGGAAGCATAAATATTATTTCAATTGAAGGATGTCTTCAATATATCCTCACATATCATTATTGGCCCAGTTACAATATTGAAATGATTTTGATCTATTGTACTTTTAGCAATTACTAATAGTGTGTTTTTCGTAACGGGTATGAAAACAATACCTTCTATCCGCTAGATTTCTAGAAAATGATATTAGAATGCTGCTGTTATGATACGCTAAAGGAAATGCAAAACTGGCACTGATCATGAAAGCTATGAAAACGTTTTTCCTACCAAACCTTTAAATAACGCCTCTTCAATTCTAAACACCATCTTAATACTTTGGTAATTCACCCACGTGGATAAAGTTGAAGATTATGTTTTCATATCCGTTTGATCTACAATGCCTCTTTATGCGTCGCCTAGATGCATGCATGCGGTTTAATTTCCAGGATTATTTTAATTACATTACATGTGGTTTCCGGCTTGAAGTGAGCAGGTAAGCAAAATGGCATTAAGAATTTATCGTTGAGGTTACAAACCTTGTAATGAAAAGTTCCGGAATGGTCATTTTAGAGCAAATTGTAATCTGGAATGACATAGTATTAATAATTAAAGTGTGAGAATAAAATTGTATATCAATTATGAATACTACAATTTTTATCCACTACGCATGATATCTTAAAATTTGGGAGATGTATCTGGATTAAAAAAAACTCTAGCGGACAGACATAGAGATAGGCCAACATATTGACGTTATAAACTGCAAATGTGTGCACAATGAAAACTTGGATATAAAGACATAGTGCAGCCATTGCTTCAAACAAATTTTAGAAGTATACATTGAAACTGATCCTTTTTAGGAGACGCTGCCAATCTTTTTTAAAAAACCGACTTTAGAATTTTAAGTTCTTGTTGAGATTTTTATATAAGAGGATAAAGGGCTTAAATATCACGAAATAGTTCTTACCAAAATTCAACCTTTTAAAGTACTACCTACACCTTTCGAATAAATATTCGGCTTTTTAAATTAATTCGTTTTCATATTCGTATTCGTTATGCCAATATTTTCTCGAGTAATACTCTTATCACTGTTGTCATCAGCCATGGCCGAACGTAAGCGGTTTTTTAACCAACATGGTACTTTAATGTGTGTTATGCGAAGAACCTTATAAAATTTGCATTTTTATATTTGTTATTTTAAAATTAAGGTTGCGAAATAAATATGGACTGTGTCCAGTGCACACTTCAGTTTTGTTACTATGCTGAGCTGAAAAACTTTGATGTTTGTCAGGAGGATGTATCGGACTTTAAAACGGTAGCAAATATTCTCACCAGTCCAAACGAATGCGAAACCTCCAATACTACCAGCTCATTAGCTGACTCATCATTTTCATCATTAACAGCTCCTCCGCCACTATCAGCTCCACCAATTTCATCATCATCAAAACCAAGAGATTCATCTGATATCAGTCTCGCTATGGGGGTAATAGGCATAATATGCATCGGCATTGTAGCAGCTCCCTGCATGTGGAAAAAGAAAACCGCTGTTACAGAGAACGGCTATGCTCGTGTTGCACTATTTGACGAAGAAACAAAAATGTAATAATAAGTACTGGAATTGACCTAATGTTTTACCGTATTATTGTATGCATTGATTCAAATTTATGCACGATTTATAAAATATATATGGCCTACGCCTCTTTTTTCGTCTTTAGTTTTGTCGGTATCAGATTTCCCCAATTATATTTTAAACATACATTATGCTACTTTATCAGATATCGGTGTCCAAAAACTAAAAGTTGTCTAAAAACTTTCGTCAAGTAACGTGTTAATTTTTGTGAGTTTTCCATTTTACATATGACTAGTTAAAAGTATCGAACTAGATTTTATCAAAAGCGTTCACTACTTGTATTTGTTGTTCACATATGTAAGATAATTAAAGGAATTATGCTATAAGCTATTCGGTCACATGAAGAATTCTTTAAGTAAAATGAAATCTACCCATCAAAAATCATTGATAACGATGTATTGTTTTTTTATTCACTATGACTTTCTTGCTGCTTTGGAAGTTGGTTACTTTTCTGACATCAGGTAGCGTAAGGTCAGTTCATTTTGTTGGAAGTTTTTTTTTGATTACTTTCTTACTTTTATTATTGTACTTTACCAGTATAATTTTAAACCTGTTTCTTCCGTTGTGTTCTTTAAGACGTGCTTTAAACTATTTTGTACAGATTCTTTTGAAGTACTATGTCTGTGTTTAATATCTTTATCGACCGATTTTTCTGATAAGAATTTTTGACACGGTTTTCTTGCGTTTAAATTAAAGTTCTCCAATGTTTCTCGAAGTAATTTGAATACGTGCTAAGTGATGATAAAACCTGTAAAAATTAAAATAAATTACACTACTGAAATACTTTTTTGGAATAAAATGAATTTCTCTTAAAGACTTTTCATTTGTTTAAAAAATCAAAAATTGCCATTTTGTGAAAACATATTAGTAAAAAAGGCTTGTTTAGTAAACTCTATTCAACAGTTCTAAAACTGTTATCGTTGGAATCGTTATAATGCAATACATTGGCCTGTGGAATAAGTGAAAATATCTCGGATCGCCAACATGAATATTTATTTCACTGAACGTTTACTACTGTTATGGTCACGCTACATCAAAAACAAAAAAATCTAAAAATTTCTTACCTATTGGTACATATTCGCACAAAAAATGTTGTTTTATTTGTTACAACTCAATGCATACATCATTTACACTTTATACCATATATTATATTACTATTATTCATCGAAGTGGTAATTATATTCCAAAAATCGATACATCAACAAAAAATAGACGAATATGCTGATTTCATTATTTGGTGTGGTCGGACAACATAATAATTAGCTTGCTTTCAAAATTCCACAAAAACGAACAAATGCTTTCTCTAACTTATAATACTACAGTAAAAGTTCACCACATCTCCTGTAACCTTATATGAAAATGCTGCATAACCTTAACCCTTAATCTGATTATTTCATGCTGGTGTGTCCACATCAAAAATAAAACTGTCAGAAAGGACAATTACAAAAAAGGGTAAAATTTATGATATAACGTTTGGTACGTACGATGGGCGGAGGAAATATGGCAAGTTACATCAGTTCATGTGAATTTCATAAGCACATTGTTCAATCTAAAAAATGTTACAGACATTTTTCATTGCGAAATGGTACTGACGTGACTTTTTAGGTTATCCATCGTATAAACTTAAGCCTGCATTTTGCTCTCACGTGTAACAGGTCATCATGTACTTATTGTGCTCAATCTATCGAAACACTTAAGCTGTAATACTGAATAATATGACTGAATTAGCTACAAAACTGTTTGAACGTGTACCCGAGTTTTCGAGTGTTACGGTTTCAGAAATATTTATTATACAACTATGACTTAAAAGTAGAAAAACTGGTAGATATTTTGAAAACATATAAATTGATTGCAAATATCTGTATATTTTTCTTCAGATTTAGTTTAAAATACTATTTCTGTTAGCATTTACTTAATAATTAGCTAGTCTAGCCCCACTGACTTAAATATTATGAATATCTAACTAAAAATTGAAACCCTGAACAATCTTTCTAAACTTTCAATCAATACCTTTCAATGCTTTCTCTTTGTTCCCTACTACAACTCTTCAAAAGGTTAACTCCTCAATCTAAAATTTTCATAAAGAAAAATAATATTAACAAGCAAAAACACAAAATTAATACGACACATAACTTCACTTTTCAAAAGTACATCGTTTTTTCTTAAACTTACTAAACAAATTATATAACGGCTTATGCATTCTATTTTACATTGTTAATGTAAAGTACTGTATACAGTTTAAATACTTACTTAGGCCCAGCAGTATTCACGATTTCGCTAATAACAGCAACAAAAGATTTATTCGAATTCTTACAAGCCAAGCTTTTAGTCGTTCAATTATTGCTAAATTTTATACATTTACTGAAGGTAAACATGACAAAGCGGAACATTTTACCTCCGGAAACAAGCTGACAATTGATTTCCATTGTTGAAATCTTTCCTGATGACGCGAATTCTATACATAAAATCTTTACCGAGTATTACATAATCGTCTTACCTTTTTCAGCTCAGTGCCCCTGGAAATTTCACAAAGTAGCACTCAAACCACACAATATGGCATCTTGGATGGTGTTGTTGCATCAAAAAACATGACGTGATATTTTGGTTATAATTTTCGCTCATCTTATTTATCGCTTGCACACGTTACAGTGGTAAAATTGTAATACAATGTGTTTCACATAAGAGCAAAAAGCAGAAAGAGACTTTCGGTCCTGCATATTTTTCTTAGAGTCGTTATGAGTTTACTACTTTTACAAGTTTTTCGTATATAACGTTACTGAACTGGTAAAAGTGTATAAGTGTGCTTAAGAACTCTAATTACTTGTTATCATCATAAATATAATTATAATGGTTTATAAGTGTTTGAGCTTATCAGAATATATGGCACAACGAATGGTTATATTCTATTCAGTTCTATCTATGTCCCAATTATATTTTAATATGTGGAACCTCCAAACTGCGACTAAACCAGAATATATCGTCTGAATTTTAAAGGCCATTTCCATACAACAGTTCAGCGATGTATTGTGGTTTTGAATAATGCAAGCATTATCAAATTTCTGTTGACAAATAAAAATAATGTAGGTCAAATCATTGCTGTTGTTAGTGGGTGAGCGTGCAGAAGTATCAGTGTTACCTTAGAGACATATACATACATAAGTTTGTACTTGTTATTGTGTGTACTAAATGTATTCAAATTGTCAGTTTGATTTGGCATATTTTCGGTAGGAAAGCTTCAATTCAATTTACAACTGAAAGTTTACATAAAGATTTGTAACAGTAATATATTGTAATAGTTTAATAAAAATATGCTCATTATTCTGTTGATTCTTTATTTGGAATAGTTATTAGACACGTTTGTTGGTTTAAAATTATAGTTTAACAATATTGCCTAAGAATGGAGTAAACCTATCGTGTTCCTGGTCGATTAACATAAAAGAAAAAATGGCAGAAGTTTTTGAAAGCAAATACAAATCAGTAAAAGTACCAAATCAAGTGAAAGACAGTCGTTTATTGAAAAAAGTGAATATATTCTACTCTCGAAGCGTCAAATGTAGTTTGCATTGTGAATTCATGGAACGTATTTATCTTGCTTAGTGCTCCGTTGGATATTTTCTGAAAACACTTTTAAGTATCGTCCAAAAAGAAAAATCCAAATTTTGAGTTGCAATTTGAATTGAATAAAATACGTAACTATGTAAGATTAAAGAAACTCTGCAGATGAATTGTAGCAATTTGTTTCTCCTTTGTAAACACTGCATTATCAATTTAAATTGAAGAAGTATTATGTTATGTGAAGCTAACTGATTGTGGCAGAACACGTGGGTCCAACATGTGGTCTTACGAGCAAAATGTTAGACAAGAACACTTTTCACTATACTTTAGTTAAGATGGTAGGAAGCCCATGGAGTCAGTTTCCAGCAATCTAAAACAGACATCCCAGTCGTGTCATTGCCTCAGTGAAACCACTATTACCAAGAAAACCATTCTTGTCTAAAATATCGTCGGGCCATGCCACGTGTAGCTCCTAGAATATTTTTTCGTCTTTCCTCATACTCGAGGCAGACTAGACCAGCACCCTGAGCATTCCTGAACTTTTTAAAAAATATTTAAATCTACTTAGTCAAGAGTTTAGTGGGTATCTTGTCAAATTATTTCTTGCAAAACAAAAACACAGTTTTTTCCAACTCTTATTTGCAAATATGGTGCTGTTAGTATGCATATAAAATTTTTGTCTCATAAGAGAAAACGGATTGCGTTAATCAGGCTTTAAGGGCAAGAAGATTGAAAATAAGCAATATCATGTTTCTCTTTAGTAAACGACCAAGAATAAAATATTAGTGTAAAATAAGACCCGAAATCTATCTTACTGTGCCATATCATATAGATTTGGTTGGTTGATTATTGTAGAAGACTTTAAAAGCCAATTTGTATGTGAAAACTGGAAATTGTTTTTACAAAATGTTCGTAAGTAGCACAAACATATTGTTGCCGCGATTTATGGTATAATGTTAGTTTTTATGTAGATTTCGATATTATTGTTATCCAAGGGTCAAAGACCAATATTGTGTTGATCATTATTGAGTACAGATCGGCTTAACTGATCAATATTTCTTTCGTTTAAATTGTTAGAAGTTTTCATGAAAGTTAATTTTTATAACAACAATCTATAGTTTATGTCTTTTTTAAGTTGCTTATTTTTTGAATGAAAAGTTCATAGTCGTTTAGAAATATCATACATATAAACCACACATCGACTTCGTCTTCAATAGCTTATATTTTCTGCAAGTCTGTATCTATGAGACA
>JAQFXM010005400.1:0-15051 GCA_034693345.1 Entomobrya multifasciata | reverse complement strand
ATTTATAAGTCACCAAACTTGGTGCTTCACATACCACGCTGGAACATTCCAATCTAGGTATAGTGGGAATTCCACATAAATTAATAGTTAAGCGTATTTGGTTATCAGTTTTTGTTTCTACTCAGGACAAATATTTTATTATAACTCAAACATTTCGTTTTTTTATTTCATAATTCAATATTTTGTAACGTTTTTACACTCCACGATAGCTACACTAATTAAGTCAAACGTTTTTGTCACATTAAAACTTAAGATTTAATAAAACTTTGAAATAAAATCGATACTTTATTTACATTTGTTGGAGGCTAACTAAGAACGAACTAGCGGACTCATCTAGAATTAAAAAGAAATTAAGAAAATACGAATAGTGCATAAAAGGTGAACAGATAAGATACTTCAAGATCATAATCCAAAAAAAATGACAAACGACTTGTAGACACATTTCAAAAGCAAAAAGTTAAAATCATTTACCATTATTTAGCAAAAAAAAGTTTACACTGCCACACAGCACAACACTATAAAAGCAAGACACCCACCCCCCAAAAAGCCTACTCCATGCAAAGGTTCCCAAATTACTAAATTGTTAGTGTACAGCATTCAGTGAGAAACAACGAAAGTTCTTTCGCGACGTGGGGTATTTGGAAGGGACACATTTTCCTTATCCATCATATCATTATCACTATCACCTGCGAAGGGTACAGATAAAAGCTTTCCACAATTAGCTTCAGACTTATTTAGTTTTCAAATTCAAATTACAATTTAAGTTATGCTTATCAATTACGAGTATAACTTTTTGGTGTGGTCAATCGAGACTGATGGTGGTGTGGGATGTTGCGCTTGTGAATAGACGTGTCTTGAATGATAGAAGCGTTTCCAGATTCATCGCGAAGACCTAAGTAAAACAAAAGAGAGCATGAGTTGTGTATTGTCACATCACAAATTACATATGATTTATTTTGAATGAAATAAAACGTATGTATAATTACCTGTGTGACGGTGAGCAACATAATTATTCGATCTCGGAGAGTTAGTAGCACCGCCGAGAGTCTTTACTTTGGGTGCACCAGTGTACTGCAGCGGTTGAAATCTTTTCTTCTCTCCGACGGTCTTCTCATTTGCCACAATCTGAACCTGAGGTGGAGTTCCCGTCAGATTAAAATAAGTTGAAGTTCGCAGCACACTGTGGCGTGGCTGCTTGGAAGCCGAAGCCGGTGTCTTTTGTTTTTCCAAAACTTGAGAAGGACGTGGTGGAGGCATAGGAATCCTTGTGGTTAATGAGGTATTTACAGTTGAAGCAGTAGTTGCCTTTGAATTTGGCACTCCTTGCACACGAGCAAACTTTGAAGGCGCTGGTTTATCGTAAATGTATCTTGCTACAGGTGATAAGCCAACAGGAAATCCACCTGCTTTTAACCCTGTGTCAACTTTGGCAGATACGGGCGTCTTTGGAACTCCTAAACGTCCGGGTGTGTGAGTTTTCTTCGGGATTGGAGTAATATTGGTTAAGGGTGTACGCTTTGGAGTGCTTGTGCTCATAGGAGTTCCCGATGTCGTACCTGACTTTGATGAAGTCGCCTTTTTAACAACTGGAGTCTTCCTCTCATTGTTGGTTGGAGGAGGAACAGGCTTCTTCCCACGTTGCTGCAGCAAATTATTGGCATATGATCTTGGAGGACTTGGGGAAGCAACCTTTTTGTTTTTCAAAAGCTGAACACGGCAGTGTTTCAACGGAGTTTTAAAGTACACTTCCGCAATTTCTGCTTCAGTTTGGGACTGAACTGCCTCAGAATCATTTGCTTTGGACTCGGACTCTTCAGCAACACAAGACAATGCCGCTGATGATTCTTCAGCTTCTTGTTTTTCTTTCTCCTCCTGTTCGTCAGCCATTGCCAAGAGTTTTTCCATGAGCGCGATTGTGTCGTTGAATTCGTCCTTGCTGCTTGCACTGAAACATCGAAGAAATTAAACAATTAGACTCTAATTTTAATTTCCTTCTTCGCTAGTCCTTAAGTTTCAACCGACATATTTTTTTAAAAGTAGCAAGTTTTAGTAATTTCCACTTACTCTGCTGTAGAGCTGACTTGGCTCGCCTGGCTACATGGGATACTGCTGATATCCAAGTGAGAAATGTTACTAATCAGTGATTCTTCTAGCATGCCTTGTGTGCACGGAACTAGAACTTCATTCTCATGTTCGACTTCAGCCAAACTTTCTTCTAAAGGCGCCATGCTTGATGATGCATCTGTAACCTCATCCCCAACCAAACTTTCCCCCAGGACCACATTACAAGGCTGCACATCTTCAACCTCAATCTCAGCCAAGCTATCCTCCAAAGTAACTGATGTGTATGTCTGGTTCAAATTCATCGACTCATTCACCGCTTGAGTTGCAGGAACAACTTCCAAATTATCGGATTCCGTGTCATGAGAAGATTCCTCCAGGAATAATGGCACTTCCTGCGTGCACGGAATAATACAGTTGTCATCCTCACTTGCTTGTGATGAACGCTCATCAAACGACTTCTCAGAACTGATGTCCACATCGACCAATGCAGACTCTTCAGCAATCCCCTTGATTTCTTCAAGAGGATCTCGCTTTCCAACCTCTTCTTCTTGAAACAAAAGAACACGACCAGTAATGGGTCCTTTGTAAACATTTTCCTTGTCGTCTTCCTCACTGTTTACAAAATCAAAACACTTTGATACTTAATCTTCAATCTTGTAGTTTGCCTTCAAATAAAAAGGAGAAAAAATACTTACGCATAGGCATTAGGCCGGTATGGAGAAATAGGAGTCATTTCAATCAATTTAGGCACACTAGCAAGTGGTCTTTCTGGAGTCCCTGGGCCTGAAAGCTGAAGAAGGGCCGGTGATCCTGGTGGTTTTACCCTATCAAAAACATAATTGCTGACTTATTAAGTTGTTCTAGTTCTAAGTGTACTAATAATTTGCAAAAGATTCATAAACACTTCATTCGTTTAACTTACGGGGATTTCTCCACTTGATTCTCAAAATCAGCATTCACAGATTTGTTTAGAAACTCTGCATACAACCGTTCATTTTCTTCAAAGATCAACAGTGACCCAGAATGACTTGCATTCAAACTGCTGGAATTTATGCTTTCGACATCACTGTAGGGAAATTAAAGTATAACCATAAATAACATACTGATAAACAAAAAATGCTCTATTTGATGTCAAAATACAAATTATATGCTTAGATGACTTACGTGGAAATGTCAAGCGTTTCATCTTTGGAGTTCTCATAAATAAGACCCTTTTGCATCAAGTACTTCCTTTCTGCTTCAGTATAGTCTCCAGCAGCAATACTAAATGACTGCTCCATCGGGGACCTGGACGGAGAAGGCTCCATGATTGAGATGTAATTGAAGGCTCTACAATTCCAAACAACAAATATAAAACTATGTTATGAAAACACTTTTAAGAGCACTGTACTCGCTTTTACACAACACTCAACTTTTCACCAATAAAAGCGCCGTTTTACCTTCAAAACTTAAAAGTAATGCACCCAAAAGTAATACAAGCAAAACTGTTCAACAGCAACAGTAACTCACCAATTCAATCGACGAAAAGAACAGACTATTTACTAGTTTTCAATGAACGATCCTCGTAATGACACTACAACCAGTTTGTTTATAATATATGTCACTGTAACCGAATCAGTAACAGTATCAGTGGTAACTTTTAACTTTAACTGTTAATCTAATTAGCTAACAGCAAAGGCACAACTAAAAAATCGACAGAGCTCCACATTGACACACCGTCTTCCATGAAAATCATACAAACATCAACAACATCAACCAAGAAAACCCTCGCTTTACGGCTGCCAAAACCTTACATAGTATAAAATATATGTTTTCTGTGTACAAAAATGTTTGGCGGTTGGGTTTACAAAATTTGACGTGTTCAGACTTGCTGCTTGCTCGGATCAGTTCAGAGTTCCCCTTTTCTTCAATAGCTTTACAACAATACAGGATATTGACCAACACAGAACAGTATGCATATGTGAATTGTGTATTATGCACGCGTTCAACAATGGGATGGTTTGTATATAATCCAGTGATGTATGTATGTGTACTGTGTACCGCATGGTTATTGCATGAATGAAGTTTTTTAGCCGTTAAATGTTTAGTACGTTTGACGTTGTTTCCAGCTGCAAACTTTATGCTACCATCAACACCACCGTCTTATCGTTTTATTTTTCCAAGACCGATAAAATAAATGTTCAATGTATGCTTATTTAACCCTTTCATTAATTATTTTTTTAATTCTTACATCAGTATTATAGTATAGGGTAGGATAAGGTGGAAACATTTACCTAGGTGGGATTAGCATCCTGTTAGAAATTAATTCGATAAACATTTTTGGACACAAGATAAATGTTACTAATATGAATATGAGAGTACTCTCGTCAAATCCCGAATGCCTATGATATTTTTGTTTTGTATGTATTTCTGTTTTTGAAACCGTAAATAAAAGTTTTCTGTACTATACACAATTAATGTCAAAGGTCCGAGACATTTTAAAAAATCTTCCAATTTACAGAATTTTATCTCATGGTAGATTTATTACTAATAACACTATCACTATCACTCACCCTATAGATTTTTCTAATTTTTAATCCAAATGAAAATATTATGCATTGCACAAAACGTAAAAATCCATGTAGTACCAGTACCAGTTTTAAAATTAACTAATGCCTATTATCCAACTAGCCTAAACAAATTAATTCAGGAAATGCTGCATAAAATCTGTGCGATTTTTAGCTTGTCAAAAGATGCAGTTTTCGTTTCCTTTCACGGATTCTCGCTTCTGTAAACGTTACCTCCACTCCAATTCCATGTCTCATTAATTAACCAATAACCATAAATCCTATGGAATTGGTTTAAATTTGCGTACAAGGACTTTACAAGACGAAGTCCATTTAATGATTCCGGCTAATCCTTCATATCTTTGTATGTTTAGTAAAGGATAATTAATAATTATTCGAAGTTATTGGAATAAATCCAAAAAAAATCAAATATTATATGAGAGTAAAAGCTTTATTGGCTACCTAAAGAATGCAATAAATTTTCTAATTCAAGATATTATACTGCATCAAATTGAAATTTTTGGAATTAGCAAACGCTTACACGGGAATATCATAGCCGCATAATTTGACCATTTTATTAAAACACAGCAGTGTACTTACTTTAAAAGCTGCGACCTTTAAAAGTTTTCTAAGTAAATGTTAAAAATTAATTTAATTCTTTCTTTCTAATTTGCCCTTAGGTAGTATTCCGTACCGTAATTCGTAAAACCTATTTTTCTCTGAAGGTAAAAACGAAATGGAAATGAAATAAGATGACTCATTCCTTGCCGTTCTGTAAATATAACAGAATCTCAAAAAAACTGTTGCAGTATGCAGTAGTACCAATACTAATGCATGTAACATATATCTCATGCATTTAAATCAGTTTTTTAATGACTACGATCGCTATTGATGACACTGTGACGTTGTGACGTTATACACACAGCAATCCAACGAATCAGCCTACACACCTTTTTTACCTGCTAAATGATAGTGTTCTGGCACAAGGTGTGATATCATCACGATGATGAGCAAAGTAGTGCGCTGCGTTGCGCTGCTTGTGATGATGATTCATAATTTATCCCAAGCTTTTCTGTGCGCTTGCGCTTACACTGAATTCTCTACTGAGGCATGCTGCTGGCAGAATGCAGACACATTCCAAATTCCAATCCAGTGTTCCAATCCAATCCAAATCTAACCATCTACCACCACCATACAATCCACAACCATTTATAATATTATAATGCATAAAACCAACAATAACCTCATTTACTACATTACATTTCCACACATCCACACACTTTCTGGAAAAGAAATGTTCATAGAACGTGCTTAAACAATTACCATATTATATGCCACGCTAAAGTGTTCAGACAGAATGGATAATGATGATGATGGGTGTATAATAAAAAGGCATAGCAAGAAATTCTGACTGAACCATATTTACAAATGCTCCATGAACTACAGACAAAACACAAAATATATCCCATTTGCTTCAATTGCCATCATCCATCTAAAATCCATAGTAAGTACCTATGCACTTGGGTACCACCAAAAATCAACTCCATCACGATGATCATCACATCATTTTCACAAACTGTATTTACGTTACGTTACATTTTTACAATTACATTTACAACCACAACAGCAGCAGTAGTAAGAGTATCAGATCAGATCGCAGCCTTTGTTCATTTTCATACTACAAGCTTGGTATACATCTTCATCATCATTATCATCATCACCAAAAATTCCTACAAAACACAGAGCTGAGTCGCTGAGTGAGCAAAGAAAAGAGCAACAACTTATATTCCTCTTTTGCTTACATTACATAACCATGTGCATATTATGTACACTGTATATTTACAACTATGCAATCAAATCTCTACACATTAACAGGTTTACCTTTTTCTTCTTCATACCTGGTCAAATTTCAATATCTCGCTCGCTCTCGCCCTTCTTCTCATGTACCTTTTTACCTTTATCAGTATCACCACCACCACCACCACCTTACTTTACAATTATTGTAAACCTTTACCAATGCCATAAGCAGCAGTAGCAGTCTTCATCTTTTAAAATAAACCATTGTAATGATTTTCATCAGAATACCTTTCTGTATTTCATTAAAGCTCGTTTACTTTACTTACGTTTACACCTTTACATTTCTCATGCGAGCATACTAACTTCTCGTGTGTCTGTCTGTAGTAATGCAATAAATGATTCTATTGTGATTATTATGCTTTACCGACACATAACATGTAACACTGCTTACTATAATGGAGATTTTTACTGGTTATAGTTGTATAGCTTGCTTAGTCAGTCCGTCCGTTGAGCTGTCGTTATTATTGCCGATGATATGATGGCAATGCAATAATCAGGAATGATGATGTTGATGAGAAAAATACAAAGCAAGTGGTTCTTGGCTCTACGTCTATGTCAGTTGATGTTGTTACTAGTTTTGAGGGTTTATTGTACGTTAAGTTAGTTAGCAAGTAGATGTTGATCAAGTCAGTTATAGAGCTTCAGCGTATTATTTTTTTTGCTCCTGGCTCATTCTATTGCATATATACTTATCCTGCATAATTTTTTTTTGCTCTTCTCTCGGTGGTGCGGTGTTTCACTGTTCACCGCTCCTGGTAAATTTTTTCTTTTGCTACAATCACAATATTTTTTTTCAAGTGTGCAGTGGCAGCAGCAGAATACACATACATATTTCACAAGTCAAGTCAAGACAAGAACAGGAAAGGGTTAAAAACAGACCATATAATATACCTATAAAACCCTTTTCCTGCCAATCATTATAATAAGTACACCTTTGCAACAATGTGTATACACATAATAATATAAAACCAACTACCTGGTCTGGCCTGGCTTAATACCTTCTTGCAAGCAAACAAACTAGCAAGCCTGAAGGAAAAGGAAACAACAAAACGTCAATTGCATAGCAAGTATAGCAGCAGTTGTGTTTCTCGTGTGAACTGTGAACGTGTTTTATGCATACTGCATGCGTGCATACCTTTGGTCTGGCCTTAAAAATATAATTTTATTCCTGCAGGTGAGCGAGAGAGGCAAAAGAAATGTCAAATAGTTGTAGTAAAAGCAGTTGTTTGTAAAATCGTAAAATTTCAAACTTCTTCCGTTCAAGGATAATTATAAGCGAAAAAACCTGCAAAAACTCTAGACTTTATAATATAATAATAGCAGTGTTGTCAGAGACAAGCCTTCTTTCTAGAAGCCAAGAAAACATTTTCTTCAAATTATACAAAATAACCTTAAAACTTTATTGCCGGATATAGAAAAACAACGGTACTATAATTGGCATTCTGGAAAACGGAACAAATCCATTAAACAAAAAAAAAACACGGGCAGAAATTCCAACCAGATTGCCTTGCTTAATGGGAGTTTTTGTTTTATGCATAAATCTCATCTGCATACACTCAAGTGATTAAATCCTTTTTTCTGGAATATTTGGGGCGTATAATCTATTTTTTACACGCTGCATTTGGCCTATTTGTTTACTACTTTTTGGATGTGGCGTATGGTTTCCAGCGATTTTCAAACAAACAAAACAAAAAACTCAGCACAGCATTTTATTCGAGAGAGGCATGTGTGGAGTGAACTGGACTGTGACTAAATCCTTTTTTCTTTGTGAAACTATGAGTCAGCCTGACCAGCAGCCATAGTAAACCTACTTTTAGTATTCCATCGAGATTTTTTTTCCCAAGTGACTTTTGTAATTGAGACGGTGAAAGTTGAACTGAATTTGGAGTGAAGAAGGAATGTTCTTAAGAAAGAACCCAAGAACCACATATAACCAAAACTAGCTCGATTGCGATCAATCAACATATCCTGACATGCAGTTGTGGCTGTAGCTATATTTGGAACTATGAACTGAACTACCGCTGAGATTTATTTTTACAGTGCAGGCCAAAAAAATCGTCTTGAAAATTTTAGAAAGGCGATTATTATCAAGAAGCTTGTTTTTTTCTTGAAGTTAATTACTGCCAAACTTGGGGGAATTTCAATTAACGTTTGTTTGTGTTACCTAATCATTTCCAACTTATTGGTTCATTAATTACCTAGTTCTGGTCTTTACCAGCGGCAGAGCTCCTGCAAAACGTAATAACTAATAACGTACTTTTTTATTACTAATGCACACGACATACGTCAAGCGACACAAGTAACACAACAACTTTATGACAAGTGCTAAAACCGTCTTTTGATCAATAAAAATCAGAAAGAAGATTAATGAATTTTTTAAAAGCTTAACAGCTTGGGGAGAAAAGGAGGAGGATTATGATTAAGTGATGATTACATTATATTTGTGTACTGTTCTGGGTGTTGCATAATAACTATACTATTTTCTCAACGTTCAAAAATATTTTATGACACGTTTATTAGTGTACCATAAATTATCAGTGAGTAAAAAAAATCCTGTGGACATTCAGCTTTTTATTAAAAGTTAATACCATCATTAACTTTACTATATACACTGTAATCATCGTAAATCAAAAAAATAGGTATTTGAAATCGTTATCGCTAATTGTTCTCATCTTTTGGCTTGTGCAAGCAAAAAAATACATCGTTCATCCATCGTTGTCGTTGTTGCATTTTACTTTGTTTGACGGACAGATCACGAAGATTTTCGCGAGTGCGCAGCATCACCGCGTTCCTCGTGCTTGCCTTTTTCATGTAAAAAAATACATACGTGATCTTCATGTACACATCATCATTCAACATTCCATGTGTCCACGGAGGAGCAAGAGTACCTACTTGAAAACACGAAGAAGACGACAAAAAGGACAAACCTAAAAACTACTAAAAATAGGCCTTGAACAAAAATAATAATATGATTTAAAGCAAACATTTAACTAAAAAATATTTAAATAAATCGTCCGCTTATGTATGATTTCAAGTACTCACCTATTAATAATATTACCACAGAGTTTGCTATATTAAGCGTCCCTGTGTTCAGTTAAGAACATAACTTTGAGTTACTATCATCATCTTCTTCGCTTGTAACAATAAAACATGAATTGAAATTAGAGATGGTTTGAAATGATTACAAGGCAAATTAGAAAGGACTCTTTAAAAAATTGGATGAACTATCGCATCGTCAACATCAGTAATTCATATACTAGTACAACTTTGATTTGATAATCAGTAACAATTCGAAATTGAATATTAGAAGAACAGCCAGTAGAGATTTAACTACGAAAGGTGTATAGTGAAAAAATATAACATGTAAATGAATTCGTTTCAATTCATTCAATTGCTTAATAGTTTGAATTGTCGAAGGGTTTAAACTGTTAAAGTCGTTATTATTATAGTCACCAGCAGCGTACTCATTCGAAGTGAGAGTAAAAACCAAATCGTATCGAATGTGTAATATAACTAGTCTTTCAAAAATAAGTGATCAGTGATAAAAATTATCATCGTCACAACCACCTTCACACACAGACATCATTATTGTTACAACATCTACATCACCCTCAACTCATAAAAAGGTTCATCAACTGTTACAAAAATAAAAAAGCTGAAGACGATACGCTGCTACTATTTTGCATACATCTACTTTTTTCAGTAGCTGTAAAATAGACACTTTAAAACCAACAATAAAAAAGTAATTTTTGGACGTGTGAGATGATCGCGATACTATAATTCTACGAGGCTCACACATACGCATGTCATCGTAAAAATAAATTTGTTGAATAGTCCATCATTATTATTATTACACCATCCTTCGCCGACGCCACCACACATCAAAAAAAATCAAGAAGCCCTATTCTTCCTTCAATCCTTTTTGTCCACTTGTGTGAATTAAGAGGGACACGAAAAGAAAAAGGGAATCAAAATCATCTTGAAAAGCGAAAGGAAATCAAAAATCAATCCCAATCCAAAAACTAACGAAAATAATCATCTCATCTTCTACAAGCAGCCTTTAATGAAATCAATAGTAATCAATGTGCATCATCAAATCATCAATGTACAAGAAAATTGCACATAGTCATCATCATCATCATCACCATGCTTGTCTTCTGCCTACGTTCTTATTTCATAAAGACAGATAAGTAGGATATAATTTTATATTTTTGACCAAGCAAAATAAAAAAGACTTCTCTCTCGGAAGAGAGCTCTTGAAAAACCAAACAAAGCAGTGTACTACTGCTTATTTCTTGACAATACAAAAAAGGAAAGGTTTTCTTCTTCGTCATCTTGGTCGTCACTTGCTACCTCCACCACCACATTCACAATGTTGAGATTTCTTAGTCGCCGAAGCAAGGGTAGGAACGCCCAACAACAACAGCAGCAGCAAAGTAGTAGTATTCTTCAAAAGGTGCAAGCAACTTCACCGCAGCATCAGAATTATCAGCAGCAACATTACAAACCCAACAAAAACTATCTCCTGTGTAAAGTTATCGTTTTGGATGGAACGGATTTGTCCATTGAACTGCCTGTAAGTACAAAAAATATATATTGTGTTAACATAAATGCCTATATAGTCTAGTTACTTGGCTTGCCTTGTCTGCTTAACTTACCTGTACACAGGTAATATTTAAGGCTTTTATTGCTATACGTACATTTTTCATTGCTTTTCTTACTACCTACTTGAGCAGATGATGTGAAGATGATGATCATCATATCATTACGTTTTACAACAATTGTACAATGTCGTTAGGTAAGTGTCGAGTAGGAATATATTGACTTGACTGGTACTGGTACAAATAGAAGAGCCAGGCCTGGCCTGCTACTACCCTTTATTTCAAACAAGGCTATGAACATGAGTATATCTATTCATGTATATTTTGTACCCACCTAACTTCAATGAAACATCTTTTACAAGACGTGGATAATCTTGATATCTTCTACTTTGTCTTTGTTTTCCCTTGACTTTGTATCTTCAACTTTTAGAACATGAACTGAATCGGTTTTTTCGTAACAGCAGTTCAATTCATCTCTCAGTTCAGAGACACTTTACATGTCTGTTTTTTGTCTGCTGCTGTGGATTGGTTTGGATTGGAAGATCTTTTTAGCTGAACTAATAACGTTAAATGTTTTTTACTCTTCATCATTTTTCTTACCGCTTTTATCACCACCACTGATTTTTCTTACCCTTTGGCTAAATTTTACACGTTTTTTCTACCATACCATCACCACCACCACGAATGATCGTTCACTACCCCGAGTGTGTACCATTCGGTTCGTGTAGTCCGTACATGGAAGCTAAAGATACAAAAACGAGAAAGGAGGGATGACGAAAATGAGATGAGCACACACATGAAATCTCTTCAAATATGAATCTTTATAGCAAAAGCAAATGTAGTGTGAAGTTGTAAAAAGTTTGGGAAAAAATAAAAAGCTTAAGAATCTCTTAAAAGAAGAAAGAAAGAAAAATCGTAATGTATTTTTATTACATTACAACCTGCTCTTCACTTCACATCAGTTCATCATCATCATCACCACCGTCACTCTTACGATCATGACCATCTTAGACAACTAATCTTCTCCCCAGTTAACTACTGAATAATGTATGTATTATGCAGACATGCAGCAGGCATGATATGATAATACATATGAATATTTTTTTTGGAAGAAGGTAACAGTTTACTGTTCTCTAAGTCAAATAGTCATACAATCCAATCCAATACCTAATTTTTTCATACCTCATCTTCTGTCTGAAAATAATAGTAAATGCAAATGGTGTTAAAATTGTATTTTTCCTTTTATTCCAAATCTCTTCTTGATTTGATGGTTTTACAATATTTTTCCATCCTCCATGTTATCCACATAACGATAACCTTGTAACTCTTGTGGTGTGGTTAAGTTGAAGGAGTTTAATAGTTAGTTTTGTATGAAAAAACAACTTTACAGCAACACCACTAGAGAAAAACAGACTTTTGTTCATGTATTTTTGTGGCTTGTTTTTTGTCTAAATAGAAGAAGATGATGATGTGATGGTTCCTATTAAGGTACACTTGTGTACACATTTCACATACAGAAAACCTTACCTGTTGTGTGCCGTGCGATAGATAATATCTCTCAAAAAAGGACGTTGTTGGTTACTGGTTTTTTTTGGTGATGTACAATGAGTTGTATTTACAATACAATGTATGTAAGTATAAAGTACATATTCTACATTATTCATTTCATGTTCCATTCCCAACCAACTTTAAATTATTCTTCTGTTTTAGTAGCAGCATTGCTAAGTACAATGTTGAACATGAACAAAACTAAAATGTAGAGAGAAAAGGCATTCAATTTCAAGTATAAATGCCTACACACCTGCTTTACCCACGTACGTAGGTATATGTGATATGTGCGGTGCATGAATGTTTTCTACATATATTATTACACGGTATATAAACAAGAACAGAAGAAGGAAAACGAAAATGAAAGAAGATGATGTTCATGACTGACTATGATGAGTAGATGTGAGTGAGCGGTGGTGGTGGTGGAGGAGTTCATGGACTGTGGTCTAGAAAGCAAAATAAGACGATGCACCACACACCAGTCATCATACCATTGACCATGCACCCTAAAAATTTTTAACCATGGACCATGGCATGACCATGCTTACGTTTTGAAGGATATACGACCATTACCAAGAAAACCAAGATCACTTTGAAGAAAGAAAGGGTACACAAACTATCATCATTATATTTTTGGTGGCTACCACGTTTTTTCCCTTTTCTCGAAGGAAGAGGTGAGACGGTGGTTGGTTGGTTTGGTAGTGAATATGCATGCATGGTTCTCCTCAAGTTACATAATAAGAGCCTGAAGGAAAATTAACAATGGACAAAAACTATGCACCACGCACGTTGATGTTATTTTTTGTCCATTCTTAGATTTTTACACCTTCTTGGTTTTTTAAATCACTCTTTGTTGTCGACTTGAGTTGGATTGGATGATGATAAACAATGAGAAACGGTAGTAGCGTCATGGTCATCATCATCATCACAATCAGGAGCAGCAGGAAAATGCATTGCTTGTTATATTTTTTATCTTGATGATTTTTTTTCTGGAAAGGAAGCAGGGCAGGGGAGATGCGACCGTCCACTAAATTTTCCTTTTAACCCTTTCTTTTCTCATCTTTCAACCATGAAAAAAATGATGAGTTGAGTTGAGTGGGATTATTATTGGAGTTGAGCTCAGTAAGCATAACTTGTACAAAAAAAGAAATGATAATGGTTGTCTCCCCCTCCTTTTGCATCCGCATCACACCACTGGACTCTCTGGACAGTCAAACAAATGCTCTTGACATGCATGGAAAATCAAAATGTTAAAGTTTAAATTGTGTGTAATATAAAAGCATTTTTACTGCACACTCCACGACTTAAAACGTTTAAAAACTTCAACCTTCTCGGCACCGGCTCCTTGTCAGCCAGCGTGAGAGAATGGAAGATGGACCATGTTTTATGTAAATTTTAACTTTTTTCTCTGTTGGCTTGTTCGATGGAAAAGGTGATGGTGGAAGGGATTTTAAAAAAAATATGACGATGATGTTGCATCTTCCTTTTTGTGTTAAAGGTTCTTCGATTTTTAAACCTTTATTATTCTTTTGTTAGCCCGTTTCGTTACGTTTTATTGAGAGATAGAAGACGATGATGTAGTGAAACTACCAAGTTTTATTGTTACGAATGCTTGTGCATGGAGATTCATATAACTTGGTTGATTATGATTGTTAGTGGAATGGATAGAGAGAAGAAGCTTAGCTAAAACCAAAAAGAACAAAATCACGACTTTTATGGAGAAATAAAATCTTAGCTTTAGCATTACAACGTATTCAATTCACCTGTCAATGGAGAGTAAATTATATACTTGTTGGAGAAAGGAATGACACTGTCAGACAAGTAAAATAAGAGAAATAGAAGAAGGAAAAAAGTAAATGAAGATATAAAATCGGACGTGGCTTAAGTGCATAAATCTTTTGTCACGTTTTTAAGATGCCGCTTTGGAATAGTTGAAATACGGTTCCAAAATGTAGTTTTCATGGAGGATTGTAAATTTTCTTTTTGAAAGTTAATTGTGTGTGTGAAAGACAGCCATTATTGCAATGCTTGTCCCAAGTTACTTTCAAATTGTTTTAGGCAGCTTGGAGTCACGCCATTCCAGTGCACCCTTTGCATGATATTTGTGTTAGATATTATCTGCGTCCTCATTAACCTTTATATTACAAGGATATTATCATCTATAAGCGAGTGTGACACCTCCATAAGAGTTAAAATGTTAAATGGCTGCCAAACTCAACGTTTTTCACTATCACTGTATCTGTCACATTCAACTCTTCTAATTTGATACAATATAATTATCCAGAATGGAAATGTATTTATTATTAAGTAGTGCGAGGTACTTCGTACTACTTGTTCATTTCGTATATCATGTCTGTATGTATGTCTGTATGTCTGTCTGTATGTCTGTCCACGCTCTAATTCAAAAACGCTTTGACCTACAGACTTCAAATTTG
>JAQFXM010005399.1:0-15053 GCA_034693345.1 Entomobrya multifasciata | reverse complement strand
ACAGGTCCCAGTGAATTCGTTCGTGAGGGGGCCGATGAAGCGTAGATTTCTCAAGATGGGAAATCGTTTCGTAAGATAATATTTTTTATTTAAGGCATTTTTAAAAGATGCAAGTTAATATGGTTTTAAATATTGATTGAGTAAAATAGTATTAATTGGTTAAAATTTATGTTCAGCAGGAAAAACGCAAAACCGAAAGGTCGGATGATCCATTAGCGCTAGCAGTAGTGCCGGTGGTGACACCACCATCGCCATCTCCTGCTGCTCCAGTTGTAAAGGCCCCTCTGTCACAAGAAGAATTACAGGTCCCAGTGAAGGCGTTGGTGAGGGCGTCTATGAAGCGGAGAGTTCGCAAGTTGGGAAATCGTTTCGTAAGATCATATTTTTTACTATCTCAGCATTTTTAAAAGATACAAGTTGTTATGTTTTTGAATATAGATTGAGTAAAATAGTACTAATTGATTAAAATTGTTTTCAGCAGGAAGAAGGTGAAGACAAAAGGTCGGATGATCCATTAGCGCTATCAGTAGTGCCGGTGGTGCCACAACCATCGCAATCCCCTGCTGCTCCAGTTAAAAAGGCCCGCGCCCGTCTGTCAAAAGTACAATTACAGGTCCAAGGTGGAGAGTGGAGGGCGTCAAAGAAGCGTAGAATTCGCAAAGTGAAAAAACGTTTCGTAAGATCATATTTTTTTATTGCCTTAGCATTTTTAAGTGTTGCAACTTGTTATGTTTTTAAATGTTGATTTGATTGAGTAAAAAAGTAATCATTGATTAAAATTGTGTTCAGCAGGAAGAAGATGAAGCGGAAAAATCTGATGATTCGGGTCCGCCAATACTAGAGCCGATGGTGCCACCACCATCGCCACCTTCTACTGCTCCAGTTAGAAAGGCCCGTCTGTCAAAAGAAAAATTACAGGTCCAAGGAGAACCGTTGAGGAAGAAGCGTAGAATTCGCAAGCTGGGAAACCGTTTCGTAAGATCATATTTTTTTATCTTAGCATTTTTAAGTGATGCAAGCTGTTATGTATTTTAATATTTATTGAGTAAACAAGTATTAATTGATTAAACTTGTGTCCAGCAGGAAGAACGCGAAACCGAAAGGCCTGATGATTCCTTAGCGCTAGCCCTTGTGCCTGTGGTGCCATCAACATCACCACCTCCTGCTGCTCCAGTTGGAAAGGCTCGTCTGTCAAAAGAAGAATCACAGGTCCATGGGGAACCGTTGAGCGGGTCAAAGAAGCGTAGAATTTGCAAATTGGGAAACCGTTTCGTAAGATCATATTTTTTTTATCTTAGCATATTTAAGGGATGCAAGCTGTTATGTTTTTAAATATTTATTGAGTAAACAAGTATTAATTGATTAAAATTGTGTTCAGCAGGAAGAACGTGAAACCGAAAGGCATGATGACTCTTTAGCGCTAGCCCTTGTGCCTGTGGTGCTATCACCGTCGCCACCTCCTGTTGCTCCAGTTGGAAAGGCCCGTCTGTCAAAAGAAGAATTAAAGGCCCGAGGGGAAAAGTTGAGGGATTCGATGAAGCGTAGAATTCGCGCGTTGGGAAATCCTTTCGTAAGATCATATATTTTTTGTTATCTTAGCATTTTTAAGTGATGCAAGTTGTTATGTTTTAAAAACATTGTTTTTAAATATTGATTATATTCTTGTTTTTATTTTTAGCTGTTAAAGATTAAAAAGGAGGTTCAGGACCTGCAAAGGAGAAATCTGTGGCAAAAGAACGTTATGTATGCACCCTATTCGTCTGTACTTCTGAATGAATTTTTTATTGAAAAGTGAAAGAAGAACGTAACGCGTGCTTCAAATTGAATCAATCACTCTGCTTATAAATTATAGCCATTACAGTATATTGTTAAAACGTACATGATATTAATTACTTTTGTCTGTGAGTCTTGTTTACTGGTGCTAATGTGGTGAAAGTTTGCTGAAGCATTAATGGAAACTGCAGGCATTAGGTAATATGAGTAACCTTTTTTTAAATTTGTTTTCATTTTGATCCTGTCATATTTATCTGTTAATATTTCTGTATTGATTTTTATCAATTGAAAATCAGGTTATTAAATTGTTATTATAGTCTTGGTTTAACTTTAACACGTAATTGATAAAATCATAGCTAGAAACGTTGTTAAATGCGTTTGTTACATGGAAAGGATTTTTCAAGTTTGTATTGATTGACATATCCTCCGCATACTTATCAATACCATATCATACATTGGCTGCTTCTGAAAGAGTTACTGGCTCACTGAGAAACAGGCCAAGACGTTTTCTTTCTTGTTTCATGTTCCATGCTTCATGTTTCAAACAGCACCCTTCACACTTGAAAGATAATTAAATTACACTACGTAAGTAGTACTAGTTTTATTTTTAGTAATTTATTTACGCAAAAATAACTTTTTCTTCGATAGAAATTATAACTTATCTTGCACTTTTCTCTGCAAATATATTTTATCATTTCTTTTTATGGATCTACCATCATCTCTCACATTAATTGTAAAATATGTGTGCGTGTGCTAACATTCCTGATGAATAATGACTATCCCCGCTGCTCTCTTATTGTTAAAATTTTGAACCAATAATAGGAACATGAAAGAGACCGGACCTGGTCGGGTCGGGAACCAAAAAAAGGGTCTATCTGATCTGATCTAACCATTAAGAAACCACCAAAAACCATTGTATATCATTGAATACCCACTCATTCAATTCATTCATTTCAAATCAAAGGTGATGACGATAACAAGCCGTATAAAATATGACTTTGTTGCAACTTCCAAACCTCAAATTCAATTTTTATATATACCCAACATTATTTCATTATATCGGGTTTTTTTTCAAAATAATAAGCCAACTTGAAAAACCAAACCACTACCAACCATAATGCAATATATATTATTACAAAAGTACACGATTTTTTTTTTCTTTTTCAAAGTTTCATTCATCGTTTCCAATAATAAAATTTAGAAAAGAAGAAGAGATTTTTTTTCTTCAATTTCATTGAGAGTTTCAAGTGGAAATACATTCTTGAATGGAGTGGATGCGAACCCAAAATAATATAATTTTTTTGTCACTTGGCCTTTTTTCTCTTTTCTTTCCACCTTCCATTTATCCACACATACTTTAAAAGCTAAAGCATTCAATTGAATTTGACATGACATTACAAAACAGCTAGTTATCCCAATGCCATACAGTTTTGTAGCTTGTTCGACTCTGGACTGGAGAATGAGTCCCTAAATAAAAAAAAATGAATGGACAAATGGAATGGGCATTCATTCAGTCAGAATTTTTACAATTCATTATAGCAAGCTATCGATCTAATATGTGTTGCATAACAACTTGGTTGAATAGTGTGTGTAAACTCATAGATGTGATCTTAAATTCCTTCTAATTATAGAAAAATGTATTGTTGTAGAATGGCATTAAGGTAAGAAATAAAAATGACAGGTTCCTGCCTTGCATCTTGTCAACAGTCATATAGCATTCAAAAATAATATTAAAGCCCTTTTTCTTAACATGTTATGCCTAGATTTATCCTTCATGTATGCAGGCAGGGCCACTTCCTCCTCTTTTTTCCTTTTCTTAATATTTTTTTGGTTTGGTTAATATTTTGGGGCTACTTGAGAATCATTCATCTTTTTAGGGTTTTTCTCACATGTTATATGTCGAGTGGTTCCTGCCTTGCCTACCTCACTTTTATAATAAGAAGGTGTGGAAATTTGCTGTCTCTTTCGTTCATAGTTTTGATAAATGAATGGAATACTTTATCAGATAAAAAAGGTAATAAAAAATGAATGGCTTGTGGAACTAATCATTAAACATTATAAATGGGATATCAAGTTACTTAAGTTGGTAGTAAAAATTTGATACTTTTTAAACTTAAACTTGTACGCAATTTGCTAGAATTTAAAAGGCTGAATAAAAATTCATTCAAGACTTTGAAAATAATCAACGCAAGTTTATCTATTTCCATTGCTTAGCAACCTCTTCATCTTTAAAACTTCAAAATTGAGGAAAACAAAATATTTTATGTTACAACATCCCCAACAATCATACATACAGCATTCAATCAATGAATAAAAGTTTTGTGTTCATTTCAAACATTTCAAACCTAACTACATCTTCTGTCTTCTTTAGCTTTTGATTGTAGTCCAAAAATGGGATTGAAGCTTGTACATGTACAGGAAGGCATTCATTTGTATGGATCACATTGCAAAAAAGGCATTTTCAATTTACCTATTGTGTTCCACAGCTCATCGGTCAAAAAATTGTGCAAAACTGCTGACATGCTACCCTGTAGGGAGTCCCTCAATATTTTGATTTTTTCTTCCCTTCGCATTCATTGTTCACCTTTAAAGGTATATCATTGCAACAGCGGATTGTTCACTAAACAGCGGAAGCGTTCTTACTGCGACTGTGAGCACAATATTGTACATAATGAATACAGAAATACTATGCAGAGTCATAAAAATAAAAACTTTTATTCAAAAAAACTCCTCATAAAATTCTTTACAAAAAGTCAATTAAACAAATTACTCGAAACTCAACTCCTCAAAAGAAATCTCCACACTTTTTATCTCCATTTGATTTCTCCATCTCTAAAAATATTTAAGTAGGTTAATTACCAGATTTTGGAATCGGATTTGTGGTTAAAAGTCATAAAAGTAATATAACCATGTGAACTTATGAAATATCCAATGGAATAGAACACTATACACTCCGTTTCATTACCATTACAATGGCTTATCTCATTCAATATTCTAATGCAATTTTATGCACATGTCATTTTTCCACTGTAGGGTTATTATGATGGAATGTAATGATGTCGATGACTCGGCTACCAAAAAATATCAAACTTACACACTTTATATATATTTTTTCTTAATGCAGTTTTCCTTCGTTCATTTGCTCACTCACTCCACTCAGCTCAATAAAGTTCACTCGGTTTTTTTGATCATGTAAATGACTGATGATAACGATGAATATATGCATGTTTTTATTGTAAAACATTTAGATGTCATATAATATCTTGTATATACATCCAAACATACATACATACACACAACTTCTCCTATTTCAAAGGGAGAAATTTTTACTTTGACTCCGACTCCAACTCCACCGTATCTACAATTGTTCCTCTGACTTTACTAAAGAGCCCTTTTTTCCCATGATTTTTCATTATTCATTTAAAGCTTTTTGTCAACGCTTTTGTCAATAGACCTCTTCTCTCTGGGCTTTAGAGAGGGTAGGCATGGCCGGGCTTGGTCGGTCGGAATCACAAAAAAAAAGTTAACTTTGTATATTTGGTTTTGGGAGAGAGGTAAGCTGTTAAAAGTCAAGTCAAGTTTGACTCAAGGGTTTTTTTTCCTTCTTTTGGCTAATGTGTGATGTGGGCACAAGCTGGCCAAAATTTACCAGACAAAAGCCTCAAAAAATCTCTGTCAACCAGTATCACATCACAGGCTATTTGGTATACTATATGGGTTTTCTGTCCTCACTTGAAAAAGTAACAACAAACATTTGGGGCTTTGTATCAAACCAAACCACCGCCACCATCACCACCACCACCACCAAAGTCATCTAAATACTTTTATTTTAAGGGATCACATCACAATCGTCATCATCGTCATCGTCCCAGCCCCACACTTGATATTTCCATGGATATATACATACATACATACATAGAATGCCTACATTACATACTTAACTTACATTATGATCTTGTTTAGCCTCAAGTACCCTCTTATGCGGCGGTCGGTGGTGATATGATATGATGATCTCTCCATGATCACCATAATAAGTAGCTGTTGAGCCCTTGTGTAAAACTGTGATCAGTTTGTGGTCTGGTCTGACCTGCTCTTTAAGCCTCTTATCGGATTACATTTCATTTTGACAGTACTTATAACTTGTTAGCCACCACCACTCACTTTTATTCCCTTGTCAACTCTTGCTCAGTGAGGATCACATTTCACGTTAATCTTTATCCTTTTTTTCACATACACAGATTTAAGTTGTTAGTTTACAAGTGCGTGGGTGTTCTGTTCCTAAATAAACAGAATTATATATTTTATTACAAAGTTATGTGAAATTGAAGAAACCTTTAAAAACTTGTTTGAAATTATTATTTAGTCATTAAAGTGATATAGTTTTTTTTTGTTCAAAATGACGCTAATCGGGAAAATATTCCGACCCTGGGATCTTTCTGCTAATGAAACATTTGTTTCATCAAAATCAAATAATAAGCATGTTGATAAGGAAGAGTTACTTGGGGACAGTGATAGTGCCCCAACTCCAACAGCTACAAAATCATCTTCTTCTAAACCACCAGCTATTATCTCCCCAGTGTCAAATGGTACTTCCAGTGGTGGCGGTGTTTCCCGTGACGGTTTCGGTGATGAGTTACCCCATTCCCCCATAAATTCTGCTAATTTGGCTACCTCCAGTCCTGGTCGGAGTCCTGTGGTGTATCCTGGAAACTTTTTGGAAGCTAGTATGAGTCATCAGAATCACCATCATCATCATCATCATCATCATCTTCCTTATTCATATAATAACATTCCAAGCAGTCCTGTAGGAACTCAGACTTGCTCATCATCATCCTCAACAAGCTTTATGACAACCTCATCAATTAATGAATTAGCCAGTTTAACAAGAACTGAGTTAACAGCAATGGGCTTGTTACCGCCAGAACCACCGGCTTCCATGAAAGTGAAACGGCAGAGACCCAAGCGTTTTCGATGTCCGCATTGTCAAGTGGCGTTTTCGAATAATGGTCAACTTAGGGGACATATTAGGATTCATACTGGTAAGCTACCAAAATTAATAATTATTTTTGAAGGAAAATTCATTAAATCATAAAATGTAAAAAGTCATTTAATCTAGTCATTATTATTTATTACTACTATTCATTATCATTCATTTAGTCATTATCATTTAACTTTATGATTATTTCTATTCATTTATCTAATTAGGCGAACGTCCATTTGCTTGTGAACATGAAGGTTGTGGAAAAAGTTTTACGAGGAACGAAGAACTCACCCGCCACCGTAGAATTCATACAGGTAATTATTATCAATCAATTAATGATTTTTGTTCTAATTGGGTGATTTATAAGTAATGAATTTTAATTATTGGAAAGATTTTAATAGTATTGATTTTATTTTTTTTTCATTTTCTGCTTAGGCCTTCGTCCTTATCCCTGCACCCACTGTGGTAAAAAATTCGGGAGAAAAGACCACTTAAAAAAGCACACAAGAACGCATCAACGTCCCATGTACAACACAGCGTCATCCGGAATGATTGGTTTGGGAAACCCTTTTCATCCATTTAATCCATCCCTTTTACCAGGACACTCAACCATTAACGAGTTTGCCTCTCCGAGCTCACCCTTCGCTCTGCCTTTTATGCTCTCCATTCCTCCGCCCATTTCTCATTTCCCCTTCTCATGATACGCTCCGATTCATTTTCATAATGGTTTATATCATAAATCCACAGAATGAACGAGTTTCAATATATTATACAATTGTTACAAAAGCGCCGGCAGTACACAGAAAAAAAATCCTGTCCTGTCAACAGTTATCCCAATTTTTCAACGTTTTCTAATTTTACTTCCTACACGTTCGTTACATATGTGCCTTATATACATAAATGTTATACACACTTAAATGTGTACTTATAAATCTCAAATCTACTATTTTTTTTTAAATATAAAATCCATTACAAAAATATATTAAACTGCAGCATATGTAACTATTGTGTCTTATCAGATAAATATAATCTTGTGTAAATTAATGTATAAATAGTAAATATATTTAAACAATTTAATTAGTCACTATATTATAAATAATACCTCAATGCTGTGAAATACAAAATAATTATCGAGTGAGAAAAGACTGCCTTAAATGAAGATAATTTAACGAATAAAAAGAACAACGCATTTCGAATATTTTGAAAAATAATTAAACCTTTGACTATTCCCAATTGAATTTCTCTTCTTGCAGTATATAAAATGCATTGCATATATTGCATACTAACTGGAAATCATACCATTTATTTATTCAACTCCATTTTATATCATCAACCCCTTTTTTACCAACCTAAAGTGGCACCCGTGGAGAGGTTGATTTTTTTTCATCATCATCCTCACAGATCACATCACAAATCTCACACATCCTCGTTTTCGTTGTCAAGTCAACTAGACGTAACTAACACGATAGGCCATGCCGAGAAGGCAAAACTCAAAGGAAGGGTATGAAAAAAGGGGCAGTAACTCTGCACTCTCATCATTTTTACACAAACTTTTCTCGTTGCACTTTTACATAAAAACATGACAACAGTCCAGAAAGAAGAGAGAGATGAAAAAAATATACATAAAGCATTGTTCCATTTAAAAGAATGAATGAATAAAAATAAATCTTTGACTCTGATCATCATCGCCATCACCATCCCATATCGCACATCGCATATCATCGTTTCCCTAAATTAATCATCAAGTCAACCAACCACACCACAAAACTTTAATAGCAACACATATGGACGTATGTACAACATATTATTCATGGAAAAATAAATGTTTCGGGAATAAAGCTCCAACTCAGAACTGCACCCCCAAAAAATTCCTAATATAATATGCATACATACATGTTATATATTGCATACACTCAACACTCAAGTGGTTCCCTTTTAATTATAATTCCAGAAAAAATACACATATATATTCATTTGAAAGAGGAGACGACAAATTTTCATATTATTATTACAATTGATGAGATGAGAAGAATAAGAAGGGTGACAAAAAAATTCTTCATGGTTTCCATCGCGCCTTCATAGTACCTATCTCCTCACCAAACTTTGACTATTTATGTTGACGATGCAGCTGGAGAAATTCTATGTAAGATTTTATGCATTTTGAATAAAAGGCTTGTCTTCTTTGCCTTTTCCAGTTTTTATGTATTTTTGTTTGTCAATAAAAATACAAGGATATATACATTACATGCCGCAAGCCAAAAACACCAAAATGACATGGACATGACATGACAAACTTTTTGGAACGATGTACTATTTTTTGGGCAGATAATAAATAAGAGAAAAGAATACATGATAAACATTAAACATGATACATCATTTTGTATGGAATATATCATCAACACCAAAAAATTTCGTTTGAATAATGAACGGTGGTGGTGGTTAAATGTGCATGGCATGGACTATGGACAAGGGAGAGAAATAAGTAGTTAGGATGATGGAATAATGAATGCATCTCTAGTGGCTTTGGATAAAGCTAAGCTTTTAAGCTACTGATCTCTGAGCAATATTATGGACTATTGTAAATAATCTCCCATAAAAGTCACTTTGCTTTCTTTTATTATTATTTTTGAGAGTGTCATATTTCAAAATGAACAAGAAGTTGCAGTTGTTGTAAATGCAGGAGATTTTTTTTCAAGTACCACAACAATTGGTGGGATGGATAATGTTGCGGCAGAGCAGAAAAGAGTAGTGCAGCGGCGAAATCCTCTTTGGCTGGTTTTAGTATTGAATAATATTATTGTAATGTTTATTGGGACAAAAAGTTATATGCAAAGGGTGCCATGCCATGTGTGCAGGGCATCATCAAGAGACGAACCACACTGGTCTTTTTTGTGGCTTGTGTTACTACTTCAATTTAATTTTTACAAGCTGCATTTTTATAAAAACATGTGCGTACGTTTGTACTGTAAATTAATTCATTAAAGTTTACTCCACTTCTTTTTAAAACCATTTTTATTCTGATGCTGCTCTGCTCTACTCTTGAAATTTACAATGAGACCAAAAAAAATGGTTAACTTTTGGTTTTTTTGATCTATTAAGTGCCCCCATGATTTTTTGACCATTATCAAAAGAAGTCAAATGACAATTTATTTTCTTCTCTTGTAATTCAATTCATATAGAGCACTCAACACTGTCAATGTATTGAAATGTGAAACTTGTAATATTTTTCTCTGTGATTTTTCAGTAGTAAATAGAATGAATGGTTTTTGTAGGTGTAGTGGGTTGGGCTGAAATATTTGGAGCTCTCTTAAAATGGATCTCTCTGTGTTTGTGTGCCTTTGGCGGTGCGGTGTGTGGAGTGTGGAGTGCACCTTGGGATTTTTGTAGAAGAGCCAGCCCCACTACCTCTTTGATCCCATTCATGTGGGACCGTATGACATAATAGGGAGAGAACCAAGAATCAGACCACTTTATAAATATTCTAGAGCACCCATGTCTCTTTAAACTAGCCCGACAATGACAAACAGCCATTGTAAATTTTGTTTAGTCGCGAAATGGGATACGAGGATAAGTACAAAATACAAGTTTTATGTATTGTCATTGTTGCCGGCTGGAAGAGTAGGTGTTAAAAGAATGTCACTCGTTAACCACCACAAAAACATGAGATGGTACACTTTTAAAATAAATGACTTTTTGGAGAGAGAGAGAGAGCAGAGAAAATTTTAAATGGCTTATTGACTTATTGTTAATGGTTGAGGACATGAGAACAAAAAGAAAAGAAGCTCTCTTCTTGTGAACAAGTTACTAAAATGACAATGTACTACATATGTATATTCGGCTTATATTTTTTTTTCAAGAGAAGATAAAGAAGGGTGTAAAATGTGTAAGCCTCTCTTGTTCTGCGGCTTCTTAACAAGATTGTCTTGAAAGTTTTATAAAGATCAATTGATATATTCTCATTTGTCAGTTACAGTTCAAAGTCGATTACATACATTTTCA
Organism: Entomobrya multifasciata; assembly: GCA_034693345.1. Classification (NCBI taxonomy): domain Eukaryota; kingdom Metazoa; phylum Arthropoda; class Collembola; order Entomobryomorpha; family Entomobryidae; genus Entomobrya; species Entomobrya multifasciata. The sequence goes on along the minus strand of JAQFXM010005399.1, from coordinate 4,300 downwards.
AATAAATGGTAACTTTTTTTCTATTTTAATTTTTTTGTTCTCTTTGGATGATAATGTGTCAAGTCAATTGTATGTAGGCACCCGTGTCAAATCGGAGCAGTTGTTAGGGAGCGAAAACATTTACCGTTGAATGTGGGCCTGTGAAACAGTAAAAGAGATGGATAGATAGAAAGCAGGCTTGTGATTTTAAAGCAAAAAGGAGCATTGTTATCTCTCTCTCTGGTTTGGTGACAATGAAACACAGTCAAGTCACTATAAACGAAAATATTGTAATATGTATGTATATATGTAATATTTTGGGTGATAAATGAGTGTAAAAAAGACATGCGTGCTTAATTCAATTTGTAAAACTTTTAATAGTTAATTTTTATATTGTAAACGTTAAAGTAGATTTTGTAGAAAGCTGTAGAGCAACGTAACAAAATGTGACGTAATTTAGTTTCTCAATAATTAATTATATTTTTAGTTTAGAATTAGCAGCTTGTATACGTATGTAAATACTAAATATTTATACCTGGATACAATTCAATATAATACTTTTGAAGTGAGTACTACATGCATTCCAATGAAACTTGAATTTTACGACTCAAAAAATGAGAAGATATTGGGAAAATCGAAAGCAAGTATGCGGAAAACAAAGGTATTAAACTTTTTTCTGCTTCTTTCACGGATAAGTACAATGATTTTTTACCTGAAACTATTTAATTGAACAAACTACGCTAAGAAGTAGCTAATTTTTCTGTTTGTTTCACGAACAAGTACGTTGATTCATAACCGAAGCTATTTAAAGGTAGAAATAGTTACTTTTCCTAAAACAGCATTCCCCAAATATATTGTGGTAATGTAGGAGAAACACATGTGAGATAAATGTATTAAATATAATATGCTGCCGCATCCAAAAGAGTTTTTGTCATACCGGTGATTACTAAGTTATTGGTAATGGTACACGTTTCAAAGTTTATAACAATGTAAAAAGTACAGATTCCTTAGACTTGGGTTATACTTCTTTGTAGCATTTATACAATATTTAACCTTTTTTTAAATAAAAAGAAGTAATGGACACTCAAAATCAGTAGATTAAAATCGAACACACTATTTTATACTGATTTTGTACAAACTCTTTGGAATCTGTTCGCACGTTTACTATATTCTTGAATTTTGTAACGCTCATGGTGGTATTTCAATTTTCAATAAGAATCCAAATTTAAAAAAAGAAGTGACAATTGAAGGAGAAATAGTTAAAAGTATTTTAATCGTAATAAAATAAGTTTTATGACGACGTACGACATGGTTTTCAATTTTTTTTACAGTAGACTGACTGGACTGAACTACATGGGAATATATTTTTGGCATGTTAAATATCTATTCATTGAAATATATACATCTTGTAAAATGTTCTAAATGTTTTGCGGTTAGTGAACGAGGGTATTAGAAAAACATACAAAACACAAATCTGATAAAATGGTATCAAAATATATTATTTGTACAATAAGTCTGTGTGCATGTGCATACTTTAGAAAAAAAGAGGGTTGAGTTGAGGGTCGATCGAGGAAAACTGGTGAACAAAAATTTGTGTGCTTCCTTTTGTACAACACTTAGCTTTAGCAACGGTGAGCAACAATGGTGGATCATGATGTTTAATGGGTGGTCCTCATTCAGTTATATTCAAGAGAGATGATATGAGATACTGTGTGGGATTTTATTATTGGCATTGTTAATAAATATGTATGTTATGTTAAACTATAAGTTGAAAAAAACCCTATCCATCTCTTTTCCCTGTCATGTTTATTTCCAGTCATGTGAAAAAAGTCAAATAGATGAACAAAAAATAAACGGTAGTATTTTTCTATTTAAATTCATACGATTTTAGAAGATAATTTTTATTTATGGGAATTCAGCAGAATAAAATGATTTTATTTTTATCAACAAAATATTTAATGACCTTCAACTTTAGACCAGAAATAAAATATTTAGGAATACAATTAAAACATGACTTTTAATCCATAAGGTTGTGGTTAAGTAAGGTGGGTGGTTTTTGGTTTCTAACGGAAAATTGGCAGCCCATCATTCACAATTCTTCAACACGACGTCCGACGACGGAAGGATGATAACACAAAACAACTGAAAAGAAAGAGTAAAGCCTACAAAACAATAATGAACAATAATAAGAAATACAAACACATTCACAAAACGCACTAAATTGTTAACCGTAACAATAAGATGAAAAGAAAATATGTAAAACCAATAATGATGGATCACCCACCACAAAAATCATCAAAATAAAAGAGCCCCCAAACAAATCAAAAAAAGGCTTTTGCTCCATGACAGATAATCAACTTTTGAACTGGTTGAATGACCAAACAGATACCGATAAGGACCACCACCACCACCACAACTTTGTCAACAAAGAGTAAACAGCATGTCAACAATTGTAGCTTGGTTAAAAAAAAGATATTTACGAAAAATATTTTTTTAAATTTTACCGCATTTTACATATTTCTTCTATATTTTTTCTAGTCCGCGAAAATTCAAAATGAAAGTTTCCAATGCACTCGAACAACTCGAATTACGTTCGTGTAAACAAACGTTGCAAAATGTTGGCAAAGTTGCGATTCGTAAGTAAAGCCATTAGCCATACGGGAAAAAACAGAACAAAGCCTTCATACAACGTTTGTTCTTAGGTTACCTTGTTTACTCATTTGTTTGAACCCATAGAGCAACAGGATTTGTTGATAATCATGCGAAGAAAAAGGTGGGGAATTCTAAAATAGATTCCTCTCCATAAGCAACATAGTCGGTAGCAAGTTGACACAAGACAAGACACAAGGCACTTGTTTCGGCCAAAAATCTTGCTCTATGTATTTTCTGGTATGAAAAAATTTCTTTGAAAATGTAAATGCAAAAATGTAATGTACTCTCACATCACAACATATTATATTTTTTTCAGATGGAATGAATGATGCCTCATCATCAACAAAATAGTAAAAATATTAAAGAAGAAAGGGAACGTATACATTACGTTTATATTTATGAATACACAAGCAATAATTATATGTCGTCTTATTTAACTGAGCCACCTCCCGATATACGTTTTTTGATTGAAAGCTTGCTAAAATGTTGGACAGATTTAATTAGCCGAAATAAATATAAAGAGGTTGGTTAACTTGAAAAAATAAATATAAAGACAAGGCAAAAGAGAGACATATAATTAGTGAATTTACAAGTTTAATTTATGGGCGGCCAAGCAATTTTAAAGTTTCGAAAGTTTAATAAACATGTTTAGTTAAATTGGAAATGGAAAGGAGTTAATTAACTATTTGAAATGAAAAAAGACCGAGAAAGAAAGGCAGAGTGTGAAGCAAAGTTGTTAGTGGATAAATAAAACTGATTTAATACATATTTTTGAAATATTTGAGAGATTAAAGTAAAAAAAGTTTAAATTGTTGACAGATTAAGTTAAAGTTTGAATATATTGACAGTTAAAGTTTTAATCAGTTTCAAATAAAAAAAAAAGACAAAAAGTTAAATAGTGCAAGTTGAAATAAATGAAATTGATAGTGAATTAAAATACAACGAATTTTGAAATCTTGAAACGTTTACTTTAAACTTATAAATATTTATTAATTGTTTGAAAGGAAAATAACAAAAAGTTAATCAGTGGGTCAGTGAGAACGTTTGCTAAGCCAATTTGATATATTACGTAAGTTTTTAATGAATTGTTTGAAGGATTTTCTGATTGATTTGAAATACAAAAGGCAAAAGATAGATAATCAATGAATTAAAGTTGATAATGGAAAGTAAACCACTTTAATCTTGTTTCTTTCCAAAAGCTTTAATCAAACATTTGACAATTTTATATAAACTTTGACTATTTAATTATTTAATAGTTTTAAATGAGTTTACTAGTGAATACAAGTTGATAGTGGTGAAGATGCAACAATTTTGAAAGTTTAATAAATCATTGAAGTTTTAACCAATTAAAAAAAATCTAACGAGAATCAGTTACTGTTTTGAATTTCATAGACACACAAACGAAAACTATACCCATTAATCTAATTAATCATGGAAAGTCAACCAAGTACCTCGGCCGGTTCCTCTGCAGCCGCAGCTGGAAGCAGTCACTCAATCACTGCTTCCGGGTCTGGATCCTCCGGAGAAAGCAGTGAAGTAATCAGACAAAGTAGAAAGAGACCCGCCCCCTCCAGTTCCTCCTCCTCTCCAGTTCCTTTTCAAATGATGAGGAATGGTGATCTGCTGGGTGACACACCAGTTTCCGGATTCACAGAAAGTATCTCCACTG